>JABFEX010000591.1:0-46965 GCA_013623515.1 Fusarium illudens | reverse complement strand
ATAATATCTTTAAATATAGTGCGATACTCGCTTAACTTTCTAGTTCAGGCGCATCAGACTGAGGAGAGCTTGAGGCCCGACTACCAATATGCTTCGTGGATACCCCGGTGGGACACAAAGACTCCCTCTCACGCAGACGCCTTCTGGGAAGCCTGGGACGCTATTCTTCGCAAGGCGGAGCAGAAACCTTTCAAAGCCGAGCCTGACGGGGACAAGCTAATAGTCTCGGGGCTGATCATCGACACCATCGATGACTTCACCCGCATCATGGAAACCTCAGACTTCGACTCACCAGACGGGAGCGGCCACCTCGTCGACCTATGCTGGAAGATTTCCAAGCAGAAACCCTCCCCCTACCCAACAGAGAAAACCGTCGAGGCCTTTGCGTCAACACTCGTGTGCCACTACGACCAGCAAGGCGACCAACCAAACGACGGACGAAACCGCGTAGTCGAGCAATTCGCCGGCTTCTGCATGCGCGTCAACGAAACCTTTTACAGAGCCAACCTGATACCCCAACGAGGTTTCTGGTCTCTAGACACGGTCCTCAACGTCGGCAAGATGTTTGATCCGCACTTCAAATCATACGGGACCAACAGGCGGTTCTTTAACACGGGAACACGAGGGTTCTGGGGCTTGGGCCCGATGGCGATGCAGAAGGGGGATGTGTGCGTGTTGCTGCTTGGCGCCGATGTTCCGTTTGTGTTGAGGCCGATGGACAAGGCTGGGGAGTACAAGGTTGTTGGGCAGTGTTACATGTACAAGTATATGAATGGTGAGGCTGTGAAGGAATGGCGGGATCATGCCGAGGATATTGTGCTGGTGTAATACACAACTGCCACTATATGGTACCTACAAGATCTATTTGAGATATTGACCTACCTACAATGGAAGTCTGCTCTCATCAGTTCAATTGCCCTCATCACCTCCTACCTACAGGGACCCGCATGTGAAGCTATCAAGATGGCGCGATCAAGCTGCTGCATAGGTGCTCAGTCAAAACCGGTTGACATGTAGCAAAAGTGGCCACCAACATACATTCCCAAGCCAAGCGTGCGAGAAACAAATGTCTCAAACCCCATGGTTTCGAAGCTGGAACAAGGACAGCTCTATCCGAATGTCCCGTCGTGTAGATACGGAACACCCGAGACACCTATGCCGTACATATGCTCCCTTGCATTGGACGCCAGGGTTGGGTTAATCAAGACCCCTGCGAATAACCATGTCAGCCGTCAGCCTTGATTAGGGGGGCAGGTTCAGGGTCCAGGGTTGCGCAGATGAGCTGATTCGGGATATGGTCACTCCCGTATAGGCCCGTGGCCACGGTGGTTTGATGTCTTGTCATTATGAAATCTACATCTCGTGTCATCGAGGTTTGGGTTATGAGCCCAGAAGTATGTATGTGGTCGGGCATGCCAGCCCTGAAATAGCCACCCAGTATATCAATTGTCTTCCATGGGAATCCCCTGCAAGCCTCCATGGTTGGACGGTCCCCTGCCAATGTTCCCGCAGTCGATCGGTCCGGTCGGTCGTCGGTCGATGCGCTATACTCCGAACGCCTTGTATGGTTGGTACATTTAATAAAACTAGATACCATGTCAGTATTGGTTCGGTTCTATTCATTTGAGTCAAACTTACCAGGTTCAATGCCCAAAGAAGGACAACAAGGCCGACCATGCGGAACTTGAGGTTATTGGCCCAAGAAGACTTGGAAGGCATGTGCCGAGTGAGCGGCGTAAAGTTCAAGCTCGAGAATAGCGAGCTGCTCATGAGGGGTTCGGCATCAGCCTTGTTTTCCAGGTCGAATTGCTCGTCTTCCTGCGTCTGGGTGGTCCACTGAGCAGTCATAAGCTTCACCATGCCGCCCGTAGCATCCGCGACGCGGGAGCTGATCCACAGGAAAATGGGAACAATGACAACGAGGACTCTCCATCGGTCGCTGAGAAGACCGCCATCGCCGTGGAAGATGTCGAGAAGGAGAACACCCTTGGTGTCGGCCGCCAAGAGGATATGGAACTGAAGGGTGAAGGTCTCGAGAGAGCATCGACCGAGCCAGCCGAAGGATCGAGAGTACCACGTCCGCGCAAGAGGAGAAATATTGCGGGCAGCGATGAAGCCCATGATAGGGATGAAGGAGAAGATGGGGTGCAGCTTGGTGTAATCCTGCTTCTTCTCGGCGGTGCTCACGGCAACCCACCAGTACACGGGCATGGAGAGGATACCAGCGATTCCGGCAATGCCGTACGACTTGGTGAGGATCAAGTTGTAGGCCTTGGTTCGGACCGAGGCAATGCCCATCAGGATGCCGACGTAGACGATGATTCCGTCCAGACCCAGGCGGAACTGCCACTCGTGGAGGTCCCAGTTGATTCGGAAGACGAGGCTCAGAGCGGCAAAGACCCATTCAAGCACAGGCGTCCAGAGCATCACTCCTGGGCAGATGGCGGCGGAGATGACGATCTTGGCGACGAGGGCGTACGTGTTGTCGTTGTACTTCTTGCCAATGGCGAACAGAGCGTAGATGATGACGAACCAGAAGCTGACGAGGGGCGCAAAGTAGTAGAACATGTAGTCGGTGTTCATGATGAACGGAAGGGCGCAGCTGAGGAGGTTGAGCCTCAGGAGCACGGCAGCAACTCGCTTGAAAGAAAAGTCCTTCTTGGTGCTGAAGAAGACGGCATGTCCGTAGCCGGTCTGGAAGAGGTAAGCCGCAACAAGAAGTCGAACTCCAACATAGATGTTGAGGTCGCGAGAGGCACCAGTCCAGTGATAAACCAGAATGATGGCCTGCATCCAGCCCTTCCACTCGTCGGTCTGGTCGCGGGACAGAGGCTTCATGTCGTCGAGGGTCGCCGGGGCAGCGGGAGCCTGGGATCCGGGTCTGGGAGGCGGAGGCTTGGACTTTGCGAGGAAGGCCAAGCCGGCGATGAAGCACAGGGCCGTAAGGAGGTTGAATTCGAAGGTGACATACTCCTTGGAGCCCTTGGCGAAGGACTGCGTGCGGTCAGCCCAGTAGCAAGCGAGAAGGCCGGTAACAAAGGTGGCGACGTCGGCATTGAAGATGGACCACTTCGGGACATGCTTGGACATGAGGGCGAGGATCTCGATCAGAGCAGCACCGCCGACATAGAGGATGCCGAGCCCAACAATGACAATCTGAATCCAAGACTTGGGGCCGTAGTCGGTACAGCAAGTGCGATCGTAGGGGTATCCCTTCTTGGCATCGATCTTGGCGTTGCATCGCAGGTTGAGGAGAATCTGGGCCTTGATCTCAGAGACGGAGTCGATAACGTGGAAACCGTTCTCGAGGTCCTCCATGACGCCCATTTGATCTTGCGAGAGAGCGGGGTACGACCAGAGCATGGGGATGCCGGATGTCTCCTCCATCGTCTTGAGGTAGTCGTCGATGGCTTCGATCTCGCCAGGGTTCGAGGCGATGCCAGTCTTACGGTATTCGGGCATCTCGTCGTAGAAGGGAGGCGCAACGGGCGCGAGGAACATCTCGGAACCGATACCGTCGCGAGGGTCCATGGGTCGCGTGCCGAAGGGAGCAAAGTCCTTGTTCTGGACAATGGCTGAGATGTTCGAGAAGGTTGTCTTAAACTTTTCGAGTGAGACACCCTCCTCGAAACGGGCGGCGAACCAGATTCCGACGCCCATGAAGATAAAGGCCGGGGCCTTTTGCTTGTCGACGGGCAATGGTTTGAGCCTCTCTTGGCGGTACAGGGAGAGCTGGTCCTCGATCATGTCGGTGGCATTGCCGGGCTTCATGAGGGGATCCCAGACCTGGACGAGGCGGACTCCGCCAAAGTCCATGTCATGGATGCCATGCTTGTTGCTGTTCTTGCGCGCATCGTTGGCTTTGTCGACGTCGAGCTGCAGAGAAGCATTCCAGTTAGCTACCGTGGCATCGCTTCAAAAGTTGATTGCCTGCGGTCACGTGATGCGACTCTCGAGCTCGCTGAACAACTCAATGACCTCGTCTCGTCACTTACCAGCCTGGCCATTCCATAAAAGACCTGTCGGGTCGTCGAGTCGCCAAAGAAGAGCATGGGTCGCCCCTCCATGCAGTCAGCGATCTCCTCCTTCTTGTACTTGTGCATCATGCAGCCCCGAGGCTGCCAGTTGGTGAAGGGCGCCCTGCTGCCATTGTTGTCGGGCGCGTTCAGCCAGCTACCCTCGTGAAGCACGGCGTTGCACCGGTAGGGGTCGTCGCTGAGGTTGAGCTGATTGACAATGATGCCCAGGATGACGACCAGCGTCACGACCATAGGCAAGACCCGACCAAGGGCGACGCCCGAGGATTGAACGGCGGCGAGCATGGCGATCGAGTCCGATAAGCGCGCGGTTTGGTTAACGAGAGTCGTCGATTGAAAAGGATTGTACGCCGAGGAACGGCAAAATAGCGAGTGAATGAAGCGTTAGGTTGAAAAGGAAGACGGTCGCATCGAGTTGTATTAATTCGGTTTTACCGCCTTTGCCGACAAGAGCGAGTGACAAGATACGGCAAGGCAAGGAAGGCAAGGAAAGAGATGGATGACAAGCAAGAAAAGATGACAGAACATCAAAAAAAGGCGATCAGTGGCTTGAATACGGGAAAATCGAAACTTTGGTTTCCTCATATAGAACACATGCACACACACGCGCCCACTGCCTCTTCGGTTAGTTATCCTCCCCCTCCCCTGATCGGCAATGTGAATTGGGATGGATGTGGATGACCCTCGAGGGGGGTCCACAGTAACCGTGGGATGGAAGGCGCTGTGGTGGACCCCAATGAAGAGATCAGCGACCCAGAGGCGAGAGACGCGCCGAGGCAGCAGAGATACTGTCGGGAGGGAATAGGGGTCTTCTGTCAGACAGACCCTTTCATCAGACTCTTCTTCTCTTGTTCAGGTGTTTTCCTTCGAGCCGCGGGGCTGAAGATGATGCCAAGGATGGAGAGGGACTGATCGATGGTGGCAGCCCTGGTGGATCGCAGTGGATGGCTGGGTCTAGAGGAACGCCATGGGAAGCATGGTCCCCCCTAACCACCTGGACGCAACCAATCTCTGGAGGCCGAAGCGAGCTGAAATGTGCTCGACTAGCTAGTTTGCAGCCACAAAGGCTCTTGATTTGGTATAGAGTCACGCTGCCTGGGAGGTAGGTGCTGTTGGCAGCTGGTCTTGCACAATCCCTCTTCCGTTACAGACTTATCCAGGTTCTGTAGTGTTCCGAGGACAACTCGCCTGGCCGGTCGGAGCGGCAGGAAAAAAAAGCTTGAAAGGATTAAGGTTGCAAGAGCCCTAGGACCAAGGAGGCAAAGAGGCCGGAGAGACGGACCATGACAACCTTGCGTCATTTCAAGCGGGCGGGCGTGTCCATTCATTCCCCTGACTGTTTTTCTGCTCTCTCTCTCTCTCTCTCCTTAACCCCTGCAGGCACAATGAATCCTCAGTCCATCTGCCCCTCTGATATTACCGACCTTACTTTTTATGCGACTAGGGGCATATGGCGCTAGGCACTATTGCGAGCTGAAGAGTGAATCCTTCGATAGTTTCAAACTGAGTGTGCCCGCTAACCGCCCCCGGCCCAGGCTTCTCCTTTTCCCTGCCTGAAACTAAGAGGCCCCACTAGGCCGTTTGTGGTTTGTCGGAGGAATCGCCGATCAGACGGATTCAATCAGGTTTTCCGGCTTCGGGCGGGTTACCCTAAACAGGGCCATTTTTTGCAGATTAATCTCGACGTGACGGATTGGTGCTTACGGGTCATGCAGAAGAGATCCTTTGCCGAGGTAGGTACGGTTCCTACAGTATGCAGTCGCGGCATATCCAGGGATGCAAGAGACTCGTTGCTGAGTACATATGCGTTGTGATAGACCTCGCTGGCTTACTGCATCTTCGCCGTAACCGCGCCCGGGAAAATCCGATCCGTCTTATCTTTGCTCGACTTCATGGTTTGCCTTATTTTACGGCGGGTAATATCGAACAAACTACCCACAGATATGCCCAGGCACGCCAGGTACTATGCTGTTTGCGTTCAATGGAAGGATCTGGTAACCCCAGTTCCAAAGGATTCAGGGTAACATCAACACATCACATCAACGCACCGTGCCATTCATCGTCAACACTGATTGCCTGCCGCTCTGCCCCTATTAACTGAGGAAACGAACTGTTTAATGTTGCCCTGCGTAGAATAAAACTCAAAACAGGCCTAACTTGCTATGTAAAAGCAAGATCACCAGATCTTTCCCCCGACACCTTCGAGACTGACACACCCGTTCGTTTCCCGAAAAGGCCACAGGCAACCAAGACCATGTACCTAGACCAACAACAATTCTAACGCCGCTCTATTCAGTCTTCACGCCGCAGGATGGATCAGGGGCAAACAAACAGACGAGGAAAGCCGTTGGCGTAAACGTTGGCGCCTTGGTCTCATAATCAGTCCAACGTCTCAACAGTCTCTTGCCACGAGTGTGAAAATGAGCGTTGGCAACGCTAAAAAGAAAAAAAAAGGGTTCAGGAGCGAAAAGTTCGGTTCTCATTGGACGTGATTCGTCTACTCGTGCGTAGCTGTACAACACCTTCACGTGTTCCCCCAGGTCCCGACTTTCGGGTGCCGTGACCGTCCTGTCCAACCATACTGGGTATACCTGCTGCATTCGGCCTGTTTCAATGCATTTAAGAACCTCAATCTAGGTTACACTGCATCATCGGACTTATGCCGTGTCTCAAGATCATCCCGGAGTGCTGTCCAAAAGGGAATGTAATCTCGTCGTGTAACACACAAACAAACCTTCTTCTCATTCCGGCTTTCGTCCGTAAACAATGCGAATGCGATAATACGCGTGCTGCTTCAACGACCTGATTTGACGAAGCTTAGCACAGTCGATGGCCACTTCGTCCTTGGGCCATCCACGTGCCAGACCAGCAACTCTAAGGACGTAGCCCTCAATGTCTTGCTCCGGAGCTTCTTGGGCAAACTGACCGATCTCTCGCATGTCCTTGTCTTTTGGCCGACAGGGGCCTGCAAAGGGTCAGCTACCGTTGGGCGGAACACACCACATCCTTCGGGCATACATACCTTGAAGTCTCTCGATTCAATGTCCACGAACCCAGCCTCCTCCATGGCCTTGCGCGCCAGATCCTCATGCAAGATGGTGAACGGCCGGCCAATCTTGGCTCCGGCCTCCTTGAAAATGGGACGCCAATTGGCCATGGCACTATCGCCAGGGACGGTATCGTCATCACTCTCCATATCTGGCGAGCCCTCGTAGCTCTCCACATAGCCGCCTGGCCTGCAGACGCGGAAGACTTCCTCCACCAAAGTTGGCCAGTCTGGGATTCTCACAATTTGGGGTTGGGAGGAACCCATTGGGGCTGGATCCCAGAAATATCTGTGCCCGTCACCTCGGCGTTTAGGAAGTCGTCTGCAATGCCACTGTGCCTCGGGTTAATATTCTGTCAGGTCACAAGATAAATGGATTCATTTATACATGGCCTGGATCCCTGGCGGGAAATGTTAGGGGGGATATGCATACCTGTTCCAGTGCCGATATCAAGAACGCGCTGTAAGGGTAATTAAGCAATAGGTCCGTACAAGATAGATATCTAGCACGAACCTGGATATCTTCTTTCAAGGGCGAGAGGTATAGTCTAGCCCCGAGAATCAATGTGAGCTGATGGTGGCTGGGGGGACAGGATTAGTGACATGTCTTCATTCAGCAGATCGGGAGAACCTACTTGATATCCATAGACTCGTTTTGCTGCTCGTCGTTAGGTGCCCTTCAGTGATCGTTATTGGTTAGCCTAGCACTTGTCACCGGCGAGCCACATACCAGTGAGCGGCATCTCCTCTATCGGAACGATATCTTCTTCCGTGGACGGTTCGACACTCCAAGATACTCGAGGTAACAGAGGTCGTCGAGCCAGCAGGCTCGGATCCAAAAGCAGAGCCACCATCCTCAGCGGGGCGGTTATCACCAACCTCCAGCGGCGCCTCATTCCCTGCGTCAGTGGGAGAGTCATGCTCGGTGGGAGAAAGAGAGATCAGAGAGCACGATTAGATAGTGCAAGACGAAGATATAAATAAAGGAAACTTGAATGCACCATAGACTGGACATTTGGAGTGTGTCGCTGCCAAGAGAACTAGAAAGGGCCCCGGCTTGGCTTGAACGTTGTCGAGTTGTTCTACCTACCTGGTATGAAACATAACTTCTCGACACCCCTACAGAGTACGACCACAAACTTTTCTAGGCCCAGGGGGTTATGAATGCATCATGTATGATCGCTATCGGCATAAGGGCCGAGTTATCCCTATGGGAGAGAAGACTGATGTAGCACATGATTTCGGACAACATTGCCACATCAAAATTACTGTGCCACCTGCGGCACAGCTGTTATTTCCCGTGAGTAGACTTCATATGATCACAACTAATTCCACATGCAACTCTTTCTCAAGAGCATCTTAAATGCGTGCCGCGGCCCAGAACGCCGTCACCCCTGTCGATTATCCTCGTAATTGGTGATCCTCCCCGCATCTATTCAAGATTTCCCAGCCCTCCCGAGCAAAGGGACCGTTGACTGCCGGGAAGTGCCCGAGGGGGTTTCCCCATGGGGTGAGGGAGTCCTTTAATCTGCATGTTGTGGTCTCGGGGCAGAGTTCCTGATTGAGGATAGATGCGGGGAGAAGGTTGTGATTACACGAGGCCACCAACTCAGCCTTCGGAGTTGAAGGCTGACACTTGGCACGTGAAGGGACAGAAAGACGGTATAAGTAGATGGGAATAGCTAGAGAAGACGAGCCTGTCCAAGCCTTTCAGAATAAGTACCAGATCTCTCATCAAAAGTGAGCCCATCATGCGTCTGAGCAGTATCCTCCGCGTCGTGGCCCTCGTAGGCAGCGCTCTCGCCTCTGGAGCTTCAATCATAGCCGCCATAAACGACATCGGAAACGCAACCCTGTCCCTCAATAAGACCATCGCCGACTGGCCCAAGACCCTCATCGGCACTCTGCCCATCATCACAAAGTCAACAATCCTCCTGGCCGAAATCCACAACGGCACCAAGACAGCCCGCGCGTCCCACCCGTTGTCTCTCGACGAGACGATCGAAGTTGCCCAGGCTACCACTAAGCTGGGCTCCCAAGTCAACATGACCCTCGAGACGATTATTCGGGCCAAGCCCGACTTTGACAGGCTGCTTCTCCGGCCTGTCATCCTTCTGAACTTGGAGTTGCAAAGGGATTTGACCGAGGACTTTTCAGACGCCGTCATTGACAAGGTTCCGGAAGAACTTGCAGCAAACGCTGAGGAATTGGTCAAGGGAATTGGTGGGAGCTTTGAAAAGGCCATCAAGACGTATTCTTCACTGAGGGGATAGGGAGGAGTTGGGAAGCACGAGACTGGCTCCGACATGGCCTGTAATTACTCTTCTTTATGACATTATTAATAATGCTTAATTTAATGACTTACGGGTACACATGAACCACAGTTTGTTTTGACATGTCTTTTGTCTTTGCAAGGTGATTTGCTGGGAAGTTGATTGAGCCGAGGCATCAAAGTTGACACGTGCCTACCTAATAGGAGTTGTCCAACCCCAACTTTGCAAGATGGTTCTCAACGTTGACCCTGGTTAGTTACTCCTGGGGGAATTTTTCAAGGTAATTTGACCGTATTTTGGCCCTGTGGAATGAGATTATAGGCGTGATGTGTTAAAATATCACTTGTTGTGAGAGGAGGTCGCTTTGGTGAAGGACTGGGGCGGAATGGGTGTCCGTATTGTTGTCATATATGGCCCTTGGTCGACGGGCTAAGTGACAAGCGCTTGTATAACAAAGACGGCATCTTTAGAAACGAATTGCCTGGTTTTTAACTCTTTAGTTGTCTTTGGGATGGAGACTTCTGTTGAATCCACCTCTTCTCGCCCACTCGTCTGCTTGACTCGCTGGCATTGCCACTGGGGACTCGATTGGTTGCTGTGCAACTCAATAATTGATCAAATCAGTTTACGGCGTCGTATTCTTTAACCCTGGATATCTAAGAGCGAATCGGGTTGCTCAGATACTCCACCGGCGGGCAGATGGAATATGGTAATATGCCTTGGCGCATGGCACATTCAACCAGCCCTTCTTCGCCATGTTCATGAGTCACCGTAAGGTAGACTCACTTGAATCCCCGGAACTTCTAGCAGACGCAATGCTCTTCTCAGTTTCCTCTCCAGGAGTGAAAGACAGGGGATCTCATTTAGTATTTTCTTGAGCAATTATTGAATAGAATGATGCTGACTTGCATCTACCAAGGTTGCTTAGAAACGGTAGTGCTTGGTATGGGAGCTCTCCACCTCGCGCTCAAAGCTCAAAGCGTTGACTCATCTTTGTATTACATTCCTCTCTATCTAGGTGGTCCTTGGAAGCTGGGAACCCCGCACGACTTGACGGGCCGATATTACGACCGAGAGGTAGATGACGAGCTTCGCTATCCTGGTAGCATTACTGTTGTTGTTGGCTTCTCCTCATCGTCTTTATCACCCACTCACTCTATCGCTTCAAGTTAAGAATGGCGTTATCAACCAAACAACAACTACAAAATCGCACGTGGACCAAGGGCCCATATCTCATATCAACGGATCATACTCTACTGCCGATCCAGAAACTACAAGAGGTGTTTGCGTCTGACGACCTCTATTGGGCAAAACCACTTCCCGTAGAGGCTATGCGGGAGATGTTGGAGAACTCGCTGTGTTTTGGCTTGTACGAGCAGCCTCGATCCGACGAGGCAACTTCCTCTTCGCACCCTCAGTTCATCGGCATTGCCCGCTGCATAACTGACCATGTCACCTTTATATACCTGACCGATGTGTGGGTTGATCCCAGGTATCAGGGGCAAGGGCTTGGGACTTGGCTATTGAAGAGCATCCAGGAGGTCATCGAGGCGATGCCGCATCTGAGACGGAGCCTGCTGTTCACGGGGGACTGGGAGCGATCTGTGCCCTTTTACGAGAGGGTTATGGGTATGGAGGTGATTCAAGGAGGGAAAGGCGAGGGGCTGGCGGTTATGGGGAGGAAGGGAAGAGGGCATTCGACTTGTGTGGAGGATGAAAGCTGATGCCGGCATGGTTTACACTTTACAGAGGCTGGAGGCCCTTGGCTTGGGAAGTGCGTCCTTCGATAGGAGAGAGATGGAATTCGGAACTTCACTTCTTGACGCTGGTCTTGGTCCTTATTTGAGATGAAAGCTTTTTCGGCTATCCAGTGAGGGCAAGGAAAAGAGCGCGCTGGTTGGTGTCTTTGAGTGCCTAAGATAGATAAGCACACATAATGCCAGCCGTCGGCGTCCGAGGATAGCATCACTCAACACCCATACTACGAGATGACCTATAATGTGCGCATCATTTACCTTTTCTCTATTATTTTCTCATCTTCCATCTCGGAATTTCTCTCCGAACTCGGCGATCTGTTGTCATTTGTTCAGTGACGTAATCCACCGTCTGATCACGCAATTGGCTATGGAATAAATAAGTATCAACAGCCAAGCTGCGTGGTTTATCCAGCATCTTCCCCTCAACTGAGTTCTTTAAACTAAAACATCTTCAAAATGGCCGACACGACTTCTGTACAGCCAATTCTCGACCACATCGTCATCCTCGTCTCCTACGATACCCTCCAAGAGTTGCCGAAGCGTCTTGAGGGTGCTCTTGCTGTCATTGACGGTGGCACTCATGCTGATGGACGCACACTCAATAAGCTCATATTGTTCTCCGACGGAGTGTATATCGAACTCATCGCTTTTCAACAAAATCTGGACCCGGAGAAGCGAAAGGCTCACCGTTGGGGAGAGTTGGAAGAAGGCACCATCATAGACTGGGCACACACTCTCCCAGATGAAAAGGACTTTTCTGTGATCCAGAAACGGGCCAAGGATGCCACTTCTGGCGCAACTTATCGAGACCCTGTTGCCGGCGGACGTATTCGACCGGATGGAGTCGAGCTGAAGTGGTCAGTTGCATCGGCTCAGGATTCTTCCGGCAACCCTCTTCAGCCTGGAACAGCCCCCTTTTGGTGTTTGGACCGAACACCGCGCCATCTTAGGGTTCCATACCAAGGCGAAGGAGGTGTTTCCTCTACAAAGCACCCATCGGGCGCACTTGGAGTTTCACGAGTCTCCGTTACGGTCTCCGCGTCGGAATTGGATGTCATCGCTGGCGTCTACGATGGAATCCACGGGTCTCCTTCAGAGACAGGCGCTGATGGAAAAGTGTGGTCTTTTATTGTGCATTCTGGTTCGACTCAAGGAAAGCATCATCTTTCGCTGGGCCAGAGTCAAGATCAGAAACGACATATCCATACCACACTTCTTGGAGATAAGGAGAGCCCTCGCAGCGTTGAGGTTCTGCCTGGGTTGACTTTCGGATTCGATGCCTAGGCTAATGGGGTTGGTGTTTGCCAAGCTACGAGACGCATCCTCGCTGCCCTTGGCCATGCCGTGTAGGTAGTCAAGATATAATGTTGGCAATAGCAAATCTCATTTGAGCCCTGCGTAAAGCCAAAGTACCGAGACGTGTATTTATACTCCCGACCTAGAGAAGTCAAGAACAATGTTGTTCTTATAGTATTTGCGCGAGTCAGCATTGGGTTACACTATTCTTAGTCTTCCCATTAGCCTTGGGTGTGCTGGGTTATTCAGTTTGCAAGTAGAGCCTAACAGAGAGCAGGATCTCTTGACTGAAGATATTCTTACTTGGTTGAGTCGTGACTTGGAGCCGGTAGGGGATTGCCGTAGATCTTAGTGGTACTGTCCTAACAAACTGCACACGTCTACTCCTCATTCCCCTTGTTTCTGATGATGCAATGAGATTCAGTGGCTTCAAATAGCGTATATCCACGCAAAAACATAGCTCTCATGCGGTCCATCGTGGTAGGTTCGATCTTGTTGTTCCAAACGCTGTTTCCATGGGCATCAAGCGACATGAGCTTAACTAAGTTCTCCTGGATGGCCTCGGCATCAAGGACATAGAGGAGGGCTTCAGCATCGAGCGACGCCCTCAGCAGTTTACCATTCGCTATGGTTTCCTCGTCTTTCTCTATCTCCTTCAGCTTCTTCTCTCTCCACTCAATGTTCTAGGGTGACAGCCGAAAATGGCTGAGAGTAGGCAGCCGGGTCATGACGGTGCGCAGTATGCGATCCCTATCATAATCAGGACCAGCGTCATACAGAGCCGCGTCTTCAAGGAGATAATATGCGTTTCGTCTCATAATACCACAAGACTCGGGGACAAAACATGAGCGTACCAAAATCCATTTCAGTTTCCAGAGCTGAGCACATCTTTGGGTCCCAGCTCGTAATCAGATAAAACCCCAACCCTCATTGTAGGTCAGTTTGCCCTTTAACTCATCCCGAATAAAGGGCAATTCTGAACTTGAAAACAACTCATCCGGCGCTGCTAAACGATTCTCATTCTCATTCTGGTGGGGTGCCCTCCGATAGACTGGTAGAAACCACGGATCGCTTAGCTGATGATGGTGAGATCTTGAAGGTGGGCTGCTGTCCCATAGTTTGTCAATGTGAAGAGCCCACCCGTTCTCTGGGTCAGTTACCCTGGGGGCAATCTTGAGCCCTATCAATGCAGTCAATATAGTTTCGAGTTCCAGAATCTTTCCTTTCTTACCTGGGATGGTTAGTTTCAACCACAATGCGGCTTTACAGACCTATTGCCGGAGCATAAATTTCTCGGTTTTCGATGGCTGGTCGAGTAAGTAGCCTAGCCCATCACCCTCAGAGCTCCCTTCGAACGAATTATACGCCCAATCGCAGATGGCATCTACAGCCCAAGACATCCACCTGTCGTAGCTGCGGCGATTGGTTCCAGGCTCAGTTCGTGGCGAGACCACCCCGACCTCCTCTAACTCTGGAGATAAAGCATAGTGATAGTTGTTCGCCACTCCAAGCTCGGAAAGAACCCACTTCAAGTATTCAACGGATTGTCGTCGGGTCATGCCGAGCCCATCTTCTGTTCCCATCGTAGTTAGAATCTAGGCGAGTTGGTTGTTGATTCTTTGCAGAGTTGGTCAGTAACGCTGGGGGACAAAAGCGGGATGAGGGTCAACGAACCTGCTCGATGGGACGTAATGCTTGGTCATGCCGCGGCTGAAGTCTATGTCCGTATTTCGAATTCTCCCAGCAATGGAAGGCCGGTCTCGAACGCAACTGACAATTCTGTCCTCCCGCCATCTCACATGGAGAACCTCATCTGGTTTCGAGTCTGCTTCCGTATAAACGATGAACATTTCGTGCTGGGCTGTGATTGAATGCAAACTTGAGATTTCTTTCCCAGTGCTGGTATGATGTCTAGATTGGTGGAGGGCGAAGGGCTTCTTGTAGTTGTGCCTGGTTACCCCTCACCAAAAGGACTGTTTTTACCTCATCTACCTATTTAAAGGACCAAGCTGGTTTTAATAGGTCGGAATGGTTCTATTCATGTATTTGGCCCCCGTGATACAACTCAGCCTGCTTCTTCTTGCATCTGGCTGATTGTCTCCAGGAGCGTGATTCGCAGAGAGCAATCAGAGCTGCATGTGGGTGTCACAACTGATGCACGTGTTGTTCCCATGACCAAGCCACTGGGCGGTTAAGGGCTCAAAATGGGATCTAGAGCCGAGACCGGGCTGCTCCTGAGCCAAAGAGGTGAGCAGGGCTTATGCGGGCTGGTGAAGGCTGGTAGGACTTGATGAATAGCTGAGCCAAAGTTGGGCCAGCGAGAGAAGAGGGCATGAAAGCGGTACTCTGGGTTCAGTCACGTGTCGATTGTGTTTCGTTTGAACTATAATACTGAACCTATCTTCCTGAGACAGAGTATGGGATTTAGAGACGGATGCTGTCGGCAACGTTCCATGCGATTGGAAGGCGGAAATAGTGATACAAGAGGAATCCCGCTCTGCAATTCGGGTTTTCAGTCCGAGAAGTTGACAGATGGGCCCGATTTAATTTACTGATCTGAAAGGCATTGCCACAGAGGTGTCATATACCGGGCTTGGTGATGAAGGATGAGCACCATCACGTCATATGGTAGACATTGTGTCAGCCATAAAGGAGACCAGGACTGGCAGGATAGTGTGCTCATGGTCTCCGTTATGAACTTGAAACGTAAAGGAAGAAGGAATCAAGTAGCCACATTCATGTATTAGTATCTCACTCGCATATTCCATCAAAATAATCGTTCGATGCTGGTAGGCTACATTGGGAGGCTTACATGATCTTTTGTCACTGGAATGGAATACTTGTACCGGCCTTGAGGTGACTTGTGATGTCTTGATTCGACATCTCATCCTTATGTGACATTCCAACTGGTGATGTTGCCCTCGCACGAAGAGTATACTTTCGTGAATATTGAAACCAATCAAATCTCCTATACGACCCCTCACCGAAGCGATGAGGCTGAAGGATGCGGGATCTTTGCAGCCAAGACCGCCATTGTGGGCGTGGACGTCATATTATCTGACCGAACCACCGGGTTGGACTTGGCTACTGGCCAGAGTGTTTGCGCAGATCGGCATACAAGAGCTACATTGAGCGAATTGCAGCGCCCGGCAGCTGTGTAAGAGTATCATGCGTTTTGTGTTTCAGGTAAGCTTATAATAGATTAACCAGGAGACCAATTCCGGCCATGATCTTCAAATCTGCCTTGGGTTTCGGTTCCGAGTAACGCAGAAAGATACTGGAGAAGGAGAAATGCAGCGCTGTGCATAGCCTCGATTTATGTGGCTCAAGTGGACTGCCGGTCACGAAGATGGCGATGGATGGCTAAGAACCAGGACAAGTAGATCTAATAGTGACGAAGGGTAGGCTCCCACCTTGTAAGCACTAGAGGATGATCAATAGGGCCAAGTCGGGAGAATGTTATGACAGCCTTGCGCTTGAGGAGCTGAGAGGCAGTTTGAAGACCGGGTCATCGGTCACGGAAGGATGTCGGCGTGCTTGCATCGCCCGACCATGGGCGTGAATGAATGGTATGGATGAATAATGTGCCTTCTTCAACTCTTTGCACAGCCCTGTCCGGCTCTGGAGATCTATTTAAGAGACTCCTCCTCCCCCTTTAGCACCTCGTTCTTCATCTCAAGCAACACTTCCAAGTCAACCAAGCACTACATCTTGTTTACCCAAAACCACCACTCACCACTACCACACCTTTCACCAAGATGAAGTTTGTCGGCGCTTTCCTCGTTGCCCTTACTGCCAGCGTCGCCAACGCCGCCTGCGGAGTCGACATCTGCGAAGGCGGCATTGAAGTGAGGAACTTTCCTTGCTACCTCGACTGCCAGAAGGGTCCCTGCACCATGAACAGATGCCAAGATGCCTTCACCTCGGTAAGGCTGCCGCTTTATTTCGGGTTCAGACTCAGAAGTGCTAATATCCCGATTAGATGATTTGCGAGAAGGGCCAGAAGAACTGCGCCGAGTTCTCATAGATGGAGACTGAGGTCACGTTTGGCGATGATTCCTTCCACATATAGGAGGTGTTGAGCTGTTAGGGTTGATTGGCGACTCTGGCTCTTGGTTCCTTTGTTGTCGGGGTTGGTCGGCTAGACGGAGGATGCTGCGGCGCTTGCCGTGACAGATCAGGTTGCACTTTACACAACTGAAGACGCTCGTTATATAGGTACCTAGATTGCATGCAAGTTCAAGATGCTAGCTGATATACTCCATATACTTTTGCGTTTTGACTGCAGAATTGATCCCGTGTTTATATCCATGCCTGGGTAGGTGGGTAGGTAGGTTGGTGTTCTTTCCTCTCCTTCAATAAGATTAGGCATGCGACATTACTAAGACTTGTTCGCCATGTTCCTGATTAGAACGCCTGCCTTGCCTTGTACCTAGGTCAGTATCTATCTACGTGTGGAATGTAGCCCGCTCAGCTCTCTTGGGCAGATTATGAAGTCCCGGATCTATGTGAGGGACGTATGCTTACTAAAGGCTAGATTGAGGAGTACTAAAAGCGCATGTCGGACACAGAAGGGTGTAGTAAAAGTTGGTGGCTGCGTTACATGGCCCCGGTCGTTGATGGAATCATCAGCGCAGCAACGTCACCAAGAATTTGGCTCCCGAAGAACCACGCCATTTCTTTACAGGTAGCATAAACCTGGGGACCCAATTAAAACGCTAAATACTCCTTAACATGCTGGTAAATCAGCCATCTCGCGCAATCTAACTATTTGCGGTGGCGTGAGCAAGCCTCGGATGGGCGCGGCGCTTTCTCCGCCGAAGCGACTACACAAGGCCCCCTTCAGCGTGGATCTATTTCATTCACAGTCTCTTCTTGTGATATTCTTCCTTCAAGTGTTTAGCCAAGCACATGCCTGCCGGAACATACACTTAATCATGTTTTCTCTTTTCCCACAACTGCCAGCTGAACTGCAACTGAAGATCTGGGATGCGAGCCTACCCAGATTTGGCATTCACATCTTCGACGTCTGCTTTCAAGGCCTCTCTAGTACCGCCAAAACCCTCTCTGGAGAGGCAGCAGATGATGATGATGCACATGTCGAGCACACCTTTCTTGGCAGCCTCAATGTTGTACCTGCACACGGCCGTGGAGCTGCCTCTTCAACAACTTTCAGAACCGACCCTTCCGCATACAGGATAGCAAACGCCCTGTCTGCAACAAGCATCGATTCTTCCAAATTGGTCAACAAAAGACTGAAAAAAGACCAAGCAAAGACGCCAAACATCGTTCTGCTGCCCTCACAGAGAGAACGAGTATCCTACGACAACGAAGCCGATGTTTTATGCCTACGTTTCGGCTTCAGGCATGAGGTGGGGCAACAAGTTGGACCAGGCTTTCGAAATAATATCTCAAGGGTTCTCGAAGCGGAATGGTCTGAGGATATGGCAGCATCACTCTTTTTTGCTCGGCGGCTGGCTATCGACATTGCCGAGATGTGGTCTCCGGGTGGACTCGACCCCATTTTGCTAGCGTACCTGTGCTGCTGCATCCAGAATGACCTCGAGGTGCTGTATTTGGTTGACTACTGCGTTGGTAGATGTCAAAAGTGCTTCAAGGGGAGTCTGACGTCAAAGGAGTTGGTGGCGAGCAAGTGTGGACTCGCCAAGGAACTGGAACCTGAAGATCGAGAGATGGATGTTATTCACGGTTCAACTGTGACTTATCGAGAGATTTCGAACCTCGAAAAACTAGGATGGGATCTTGACCATTCGGAATTTGGCCTTGCTCAGATTATGGGTGATACGATACGGGAGCAACAAGGGCCAAAGGGGCCGTTCCGCTCAGTTCGGATTTTGGCATGTGAGGAGGAGGTTGCTGGTACTATACGTGCAAGTTGTGTAGAGGGTCAATGATGGAGAAGTAATAACGGTTTATATCGTATTCTGATCAAATTCTAATAAAGGCACTTGGAAACCTGCTTCTTCAACAGCCATTAGACACCGTTCCCTTGCCGACTGTCCTCATACCAAGTGCTATTCCAACCAGACTCGTCCATCATTTGACAACTCATCAGACTATCAAAGAAGGCGGTGTCGACTCCCTGGAACGCCCAATCCCCTGAATCTGCCATGAGATCTGGCATGGGGATATCAAACATGTCTAGCTCCGTCTGCTGGATCATTGATTCCCCGTTGCTGATGAGTAGATGCTGAGGTAGCTGTATAGGTTCATCGTAGGACGTGGAAGAGGTCAGAACACTGGAAATAGCCGACGACATAGTGTGTGAGCTGTCCGTTTGGGTTGTGCTGGGAGCAGCATCGGGACATGGCGAAGCAAACGAGATTTGAGGCGCCATCTTGACGGTTCCGAAATACGGAACTTTGAGGTAAAAGGAGGAGAGTTCCCCTTGCCCGCTGTCGTTGTCGTCTCGATCTTCACCCACGACACCGAAGTTATACGTATCGCCGGTCTTTGCAGAATCCGCTTCGAGAGCCAATAACCGCCTCGCTAGCTTGGCCGTCTCCCTTGTCAGCTCGTCCCCGTTCAACCGGGTGAGCTCATCGAGGGTTTCTATCGTCTTCTCCACCAAAGCTCGGTCTCCAAGTCGTTGATGCTTGAGCAGCCACATGGAATCCCGACCATCATCGCGGCTGAGATGGGCGAGAAGAAGAGTCAGTGCCGCTGTCAAGGCGCAAAAGTCGACGATACGACAGCAAAAGACAATCCGGACGATGGACCGGAAGGCGATGTATCTGTTCAGAACCTCGCGGCTGGCATATGTGCAGACTGTCTTGTTGTAGTCGTACTGATGACTGGGTGTCTTGCGAAGGAGATATGGTAGGTGAAGAACCGTGAGAAGATTGTAGTGCACGATTTGCATCTGCCCATTCACGACTAGCGCCATCAAGTCGTCGCCGGTCATGCCTGGGCGTAGTTCCAGTGGTGCCCACCAGTTGCTTGGGATACTGCTGGCGACCTTGTTCATGGTCTCGTCGATCCTCTGGGTCGCAGCGGGATCATCGTGGTTACCACGCTGATTGTTGTTGATGATTTGTTCGCATATGTCGATCTGGAACCTTTCAAACCACTCTGCGTCGGTTTCATCGGCCTTTTTCTCCTCGGATGAGAATTTGGCATTGGTGACTGAACTCGGCATGCCGAGGAGAAGAGATATGTAGCGTTCCAGATATGCAATGTGTGCCCAGGCCACTTCCCCAGAGACACGGGTCGCTGGGTCGTGCTGCCTTGGTGCGGCATGGGCGACTTTGCGATGCATCCCCATGAACTGAGCCAATGTAGCGGCACGGCGTAGGGACACCAAGGCTCGACGGAGGTTGCCACAGTTGACGAGGTAGACTCCTTCATAGATGAGACACTCGAGACCTTCAAGAGAGTCTAGGAGATCGTCATGGCAAGTTATCTTGCTCGAAGCCAGAGAGAAGTACTCGTGCATAGCTTCGTCAGTACTCATCCCCAAGCGAAGAGACGCGTGGTTGAATGAGGGATCCAGTTGCTGTATGCAAATACTTATTTGCAACAGTTTCCGTGCAAGGAGCACCGGGTGGGCGGTGACTGGAGGGAGGATCGATAGAATGCCAGCTGATACAGAGTTGCCTTCTTCAAACAACTCTCTGTAAGGATTGCAGAGGGCTTGTAGGTAAATGGCAGCTCTCCCAGCCTCAAAGAGTAGATCGACATCATGCTGAGATGGTAAAGCGGCGTGGAGGGTTTGGCATGCATCAGCGAATTCGGGTAGGGCGTAATGACTCGATACCGTGGTGTTGTCCGATGTCCTCTGGATTCACATTAGTCCACCGGCAATGGGCTAGCCCTGCAGAAGGTGACCACTTACCAGTACCATTTCAGTAACTACCTGGTGGATAGAGTCTCCATGAGCAGTGTCACCAATGTCCTGCCAGTCGTCTCTGGTACCCCGGTCTTCCGCCGATGGCTTCGGAACAGGTAATTGGCTCTGGGACAGGTCGTGCTCATCCCCTGGACTGTTGATGAGGAGTTTCTCAGTGAGCTTCGCAAGCATCTGCTCTATCCTCTCCAACCTCTCCGCCGTGTTCGGATCTTGTTCATGCTTGGGTGCGGCAGCGATGTCAAAAAACTCCTGACCCATGCAGCGCGTGCCTCGACGTTGACATCCCACGCAAGTGGCAGATGAGGGATGGTCGAAGAAACATCGTGTCTTTCGCCTCTTGCCTGAAGAAACAGTTAATACTATTCAGAGCGACGAATCTGGCTCGTACATTCTACGCAGCTATGGGTGCCCTTGCGCAAGAGCCGCCTTGATGTAGACGACCTAGCAGGCTCGCTAGCGCGTGCGTTTTCTTGATCCATAGGGCTCTCGGTAATGGGAATAGTCGTTCGGATGAGAGCTCCGCGTGCAGGTACTCTATGTCGAGGTACGGAGTGGAAAGGAGAGGTGATCTTTTCCGCCGCCCTCCGCCGAAGATGGGAGATAGCTAGCCTCTTACTCAGATTTTAGCGCCGCTACTATTTCATGCCTGTAGCTGGATCAACATGCTTCCGAACAGCCTTAGGTTGGTCTGGGACGCCACTTGATGTTACAGTGGTCTTTGCGTGGCGTTTGGTTGAATGAGACAAGGTTCACCACCTTGAGACGGGCCGGAGCCTCGTCCGCCGGTGTAAGACGATATAGATGTATATATAGAGAGGACAGTATAGTTTCTGTATCTAGCATCAACGAGCTTTCTCATTCTTTGCAACGATAAAGCTATACCGTCCAAAGCCCCTTACCCCAGATTCGCAATGTCTTCCTCCGGCCCTTCACCAGTTGAGCTTCGTCTTCATCCTTCAGGATGGAGATCAGGCCCAGAATCTGAGCGGTACCCCCTCTCCCTCATGGGCCACATCATGCCCAAGATCTACGTCGCCGTTTCCGAGGTGTTCGCCCTTCCAGACGACACAAACGTTGAAACGACAATTCGCAACATGACCGCCGGACTCGAGTTTACGCTGTCCCAGTTCCCCATTCTTAGCGGTACCCTTGAGATGGATGCGGCTACCGGAACCATGTGGGTTGCCAGGAAGCGGGACTCGACTGCCGGCCTGAACGTCAAGCACATGTTGGGCGAAGACGAGTTTCCTAGCTACAAGGAGCTGGCTGAGAAGCATGTAAGACACTTTCGGGTATTTCTAGTGAGCCATGATGTTAACACGGAATAGTTCCCAGCGAGTGCCCTCAAAGGTAGCCAACTCCTCCCCGAGTTTGTCACGGCGAAGCCACTACACTCTCCACTTGGCGACAACAACGAAGAGGGAATTGCTGTTGCCGCCTTCCAGCTAAACTTCATCCGAGGTGGCCTCATCATTGGCTTGGCCATACATCACTCAGTGTCAGACGGCCCAGGATGTGATGGATTCTTGAGCACCTGGGCAGAGAACACCGTTGCTGCGGCAAAGGGCACCCCATTCGTGCCCGCAAAGTATCCGTTCAGCATTCACGGAACTCCCTTGGACATTGAAAAGCCAACACGCGCTCGAGTTGAAGAACTTGATAAGATACTCCCCGTTGTGCGGGATGCTGGAGGCCCGATGCCAGCACCCCCACCTGGCTTCAAGATGCCTACCTTGGTCGCACAGATGTTCCACTTTCCCAAGAGCAAGGCCGACTTGCTCAAGAGCAGAGCTTCAAACCAGGAGGGAAACAGTTGGATCTCCACCTATGATGCAATCATGGCTCTTCTGTGGAGCAGCATCACGCGTGCGAAGTTGGAGATGCTCAAGCCGGACCCAGAGTCCAAGGCAATCCTGGTTCATGCCGTCGACACCAGAAAGGTCTGGAGCCCGCCGCTGCCTGATCGTTTCTTGGGCGTTGGCGCCGCCGCAGCACGTTGCGAGCCGTTGACTATCAAGGACATCATCGGAGGAAACCTGCCTCAGCTTGCGACAGCAGTGCGAGGTTCGATCAACGCCATCACCTCAGAGTACCTCTCGAACCTCCTTCAGTGGGTAGCCGGACACGAGGATCAGCGGTATCTCGAGACCAGCATCAACTCGTTCCTGGGCATTGATCTTGGAGCGTCTAGTTGGCAGGGCATGACTGCGTATGAGGCGCACGACTTTGGCTTTGGGCTTCCCAAGGCGCTGAGGTGGCCGAACCCCGGCTTTGAGGGATTTGTGCTGCTGTATCCCAGCCGAGCGGGGGCCAGTGATGCGGCTGAGGATGAGGGCATTGAGGTGTGCGTCTGCTTGGAGGAAAGTTGTCATAAGAGGTTGATGGAGGATCAGGTGCTCTTGGAATATGCCCAGCCCAGGGGGGACTAGGGTGAGGCTACATTGAAGTGGTGATGGCATCAAGTTTGTATACAGTCTTTGGCAGGATACGGTTTATAGCAGCATGATGAGTGAGGCGATAGGTTGCAGACGGATGGAGAGCTTTGATAAATTTGAATTAGAAAACAATTAAACTGATATCGCCGCCTTCCACGCCCCTGCGCCCTCAACTTCATCCTCCGCTAGACTTTGGCAACAGCTACAATAGGACCTCCAGCACCACCTTCTTGAATCAAAACAACAGCCTCCTGGCCTGGGCTCATCGAGTCCTTAGACGCAGGAAGCGGCACGGTTAGATCTCCCCCAGTCCACTCTCCAATCTTCATGATGTTGGTCACCACGTTGCGGTGGTTGAGTTTCTTGCCCTTGTTGGGCCCCTTGCCAATCTTGACCTTTTCATCCCCGGCTCGGTAAAGAATAACAATGATATCGTGCTTGTCCACCATCTCAGCGGTAGAATCAATCCTCACGTCGGTGTCGTTGGCGTCGAGGTACATGTGCCACCCCATTCCTGCTCGAGCAGTCCTGGCCTGCTGTACAAGTTGCTGGACATCTCCGGCAGATGAGCCATCAGCCACGCCATTGATGACGATCTGGGGAGTGAAGAGGCTCTTGCGCTGCCACTTCATGGCATAAGCCCTCTGGCGCTGGTCCGATGCGTTGTTTGCAAACGTGTCTGTCCAGCCCATGTGGTCAAACAGGGTGACGTTGTAGGTAAGGAGAAGTAGATTGGGGTCCTTTGCCGCCTCAAGAATGCCAGGGACTGCGGCAGGGCAGGACTGGCAGCCTTGGGATTGGAAGAGTTCAATGATGGAGAGGGGTTCAAAGTCGACGAAGCAAGCGGCTGTGTGCTTGTGGCTTGGGTCATCGGCGATGGGATGGCCGTGGTCATCGAGAGAGACGGCGCAGACCATGGGGGGCTGCTTCTTGCGGCGGAAGAGCTTGGCGAGGAGAGAGGCCATGGTGATGAATGATCAAGGTGACTGAGAATGAGAGGATGATGTCTTGGGAAAGGATTGGAGTGTTGGTTTGGATGCAGGAGATCTGGAGCAGAGCAGCGAGGCATTATATAGAGGAATATCGAGGAAAGAGTCATGGAAATTAGATGTCAAATTCCTTGAACAGCCCTACCATCATGTTTTCTCCTAGAGCCTAGCGACAAAGGTCAAAGACCCTTGCTAAGAAGATGGTTGTCCACCCCATCTGCGGGTTGGGTTACAGTTACGCCATCTCAGCCCCCATTCTGAGGTGGATAAACCGGTATTATGAAGCCGCAATCTGCCGGGTGAGGGAGCCCGTCCTATCATGAAGCCGTTATGATTCCAATGGCTCCCACCATCTCAATGAGCTGAAAAAACGGCCGTCAGCCCTGTCGGCCCAAGACAGGGATGTGACGGGGAGGGAGCGGAGCCGTCATCACAGCCACGCCGAGGCAGCTCGCATTCTCCTTCCGAAAGAGGCATAGCATCGATCTGCAATGCCGTTAGACTTGATTCCATTTCTGGGGAGTCATGTTATTGGTTTTTGACGTTGAACATTGTTGTCAGCAGAAGCAACGTTTGGATTCTACGTGCTGTGCCTTGAAGCCACATCTGAGTCTGCCTTGGGCTGGACTCGTTCTGAAAGGCTTTGCCACCTGCGATATAGGGGGGTCATCCTGCTTTCAAGGGCCATGTTGGTCTCTCTGAGAAACCCTCCAATGGCATGGCCAGGTTTCTCATCTGGTATTTGAGTTGAGCTCGGTTGCTCGAGGTTTGTTGCTGAAATGGGTTGAGGGACACCGTAGGGTACGCCTCCGGATAGGCAGTGAAGCAGCCTTGTTGGCCTCGGTAGCTCGCAATTCCTCAACATCTAGGACTTGTGACACGTAAAGAGAGAAGCAAGAAGAAGTTGGCTGAACATATCTGGACAAGTATTAAAGATCTGTAGTATACTGTTGGAGTCAATTAAATGAATGAGTGCTCAATCCAGTCCCAAGAGATCTTTCAATTTCACTGTCAAGACAAGCCAAGGATCTAGAAAATATATCAAACGACCTGTGTCTTTTGCTGTTGTGGCTGACAGTCTCGTCATTGGAAACAACAATGAGGATGAGTTCTAAGGGTTAGTGCCTATATCATGACCCCACCGAATTTGGTACTGAGTTAAGTTCTGATCTGGTACAGACCCGTCGAGCGGATCTCCAGCACCATCAGACAGCACGCATGCCGAAGATACACTTGCTCAATATAAGGTTAGATATTCTCTCTTGGTTTTATAAAGAAACGTTCCTTGCTGACTCTAGTGCTTCTCCAGAGCCAACCGGACAGCGGATCGACGGCAAATCCTGCTCAGAAACCACCTAATCCAAACACGACGCCTACCGTCATCTACGGACTAGTTCCTACAGATTTCTTCTCTTTTATGAATATGGGTGCCAGTGGAGACAGGAAGAATGGCGCTTAGGATGTGGAGTTCAAGTATAAGCTATGTGGGCCTGGGATGGCGTGTGTAAACTGTAGAGTGCAGAGTCGCTCTTTGTATCTATTTTGGCGGGACATGAATTATGTTCTAGGTTGTAATGCTTAGAAGCGTTGGATTTTAATACCGTTATTATGCTGATGAACTTTTTCTATGATCTCATAGCCCATACACTCTTTAACTCTGTGAGATGGAAAGGAAGTGGGAATATGAATGATAGTTAAGAACCAAACTAGTCTCGATTATCTAAGAAGACAATTCTCAACTATAAATATGATTAAACTATGCATTCGAACTACGAATTTAAGAAGACCTTTTCATGATAAACATGAGAGGCAAAAAGAAAGAAAACCCCTACACTCTATCCCCTCCCCTTTCAGGCCCATCACAATCACCACACTACATGTCCTCTACTCCATGGACAGATTTTTCAAAGACCGTTGGACTCCAAAAACTTCGTAATGACCTTGTACGCTCCAGTAGCGTTGTGGTGGAAGTTGAAGTTGTGACTCGCGTGCGGGTGAAGATAGGGCGTGAACTTGGCATTCTTCCAGATGGTGCGGGCTGGCTCCTCGAAAATACCCTCGCATTCTCCGTCACAGATGATGTAATCGGTCTTGCCAGTGATGGCCTATGATGCATTAGCATGGACTGAGAGGAAGAGTTGGGATAACATACAAGAGCCGCACCGGTGAAACCGCTGGCGTCAAAGTTGCCGTCGGCGATGGTCAGGAACTCTCCGATGCCGAATGCCTGCTTGTATTCCTCACTGTAGGATGCTGTAGGAAGATCATAGTAGGGATACTTGAAGTACCTATTTACTAGTCAGTGGATGGGAAAGTTGCAATGGCTGCAATACTTACGTGTTGATCTGGGCAACGCTATCAACCCAAGTCAGATATCCGGGGTCGAGAAGTCCAAAGCGTCGTGGGTTCTGGAGGGATGCCACTCGAGGGACAAAAGAGCGAACCAAGCCGTTTGCGTTGAGTCCAGTTGTATTGTAGTTGATGGCAGTCAAGATGGCAGCGTCGGCAATGTCTGGGTTCTCAGCCACGGCAAAGTGAGTGACGAAGGATCCAAAGGAGAAGCCCATGACGGCGAGCTTGTGGGGCTTGCCAAAGGTGCCAGTGTACTGGCCATCCTTGACCAACTTGGCGAGCTCAACTAGGATGGCCTTTTGCTTGCGAAGTTGGTTGGTGAAGCCAGAGACCCTGGACATGAAGTTAGTACTTGATCAAGTGATCAGACATGTTGGACGCACTTTTCAGATTCGCCAGTACCGAGGCGGTCATAAAACCACACCGAATAACCCTTGCTGATGGCGTGCTGAACAAAGTTGTACTTGTCAGGCTGGTAGGCAGAGTTCCAGTGAGTGCGAGCCTGTCCAATGCCATGAGTCGCAAGAATGATGGTCTTCTTCTTGCTGGATTTCTTTGGCGTGCAGAAGGAGGCAGCCAGGGTGAAGGTTTCAGTCTCATTCTTGGTGCCGACGATGGGACTCGGGTAGCCAGCACTGGCTCGAGTCGTGGCAGCCGTCAGGAAGTCCTGAAGGGCGTAGTCATCTTTCCAGTCGGGGAAATCAAAGATGAGATTCTCCGAGGTGACGGTGACGGGGACCTTGTACTCCCAGCAGTCGGCGGTTGGTGGATAGTACGGCTGGGTCAAGGCCAGGGAGTCAGAAGCGTAGGCTTTGCTGGCAGCAAGGCCATGGCTGAAGAGAGAGGCCAGAACGAGGCGAGTGGATCGCATGTTGAAGGATTGGAAGAAGGAAGGGAAGGATAGGAAGTTGAGGAGTTGATTGTGATGATCAGAGGCAAGACGGTTGAATCATGCTTGATCACCTTGATCTTTTATACTTGAATGACCCAAGGTTGGAGTCTATCGCAATCTATAAGACCGGCGGAGTATTTCGCAACTCTCCAGACCCAGTATACCTCAATCTCGCCCATTGTATCCGCAAACAGCATTGTATCCATACTCTTGCCTCGGCGGAAGAAGCCCATGTTGCGTCGCGCCACATCAGCCCTCGGCATATTGAAGTTCAGCCCTGGTGATGCCATTCTATCTGCCGCCAATAAGACCCAGCAATTGAGATCGCCGTACCGGACCCTCCGGGCTACCGGTCAGCGCTAATGCCGGCGGGTTGAAGCGTGGCGTAGTCTAGTCCCGCCAGCGTGTAACGCTTGAATGAGATAAAGGGGCAGGGCTGCCGATTAGGAACCATTGCGCGAGCTGCCGAGGAACATTCACATTCTGCGAGACTTTACTGACGTCTTTTTTACCATGGTTGGCGTTCCTGGCCGCAGCAAAGGCTGCAATACCTGCAGAAAGCGTAGAGTCAAGTGCGGTAAGATCAACCCCGTTTATCCACACCCAACAGTTCGTGTGCTGATTGCTCAGACGAAACGAAGCCCGTGTGCGTACGCTGTGCCAAGGGAGGTTTTGAGTGTCTAGGATACAGAAGGGACCGAGTTTGGCATCACACTTCGACGGCTCCATTTCCGACGGCGGATTCTACAGAGTCGACATCATCCGCGCAGAATGCTTCATCCAACTCTAACGAGGAGATGGCTGCCACAACTAATCGAGTCACCTCTCCGCCACCCGAGATGAGCCTGATTGCTTTTCAAGGAGATTTTTGCTTCTCTTTCATGTTCTCCAACTTTGTCTGGCGAAGCTACGGAGCTCCTTGGCTTGATCAAGCTGCGGCAGGGAAACTTGGTCGTCTTTCGCTGGATGCCACCAAAGCCCTTTCGCAGGCTAACTTTGGCAAGTCAAATCACCAGTCAGACATTGAACTCAAGGGTGTGATACAGTACGGCAAGTGCCTCGAGACTTTGGCTCAAGAGCTGGGGTGTGGCAGTGGGCGGGAACTGCTTGTGCCTATTCTTGTGTTGATGATGCACGCTGTGAGTACCCCAAGCTGTCTTGAAGTTGTTTTAGAAAGCTTACATCTTTTAGGCCTCTCATGCCGATCAGACCGGGGCCGTGTCTCATCTACGGGGACTCGCGAGGTTGCTGCATATCTGTGGACCAGAAGCTTTTCAGCAACAGCCTCTGCTCAATGCGTTCGAGGCAGCAAGAGCAACACTGGTAAGTATAATCAACCCGACCAACAACATTGCCCAGCTAAATCTGTAATTCCAGCTTGTTGCAAGTTTATACGGAAAACAGCCTCTGTTTCTTGAAGAAGAGCGCTGGCGAACCGTACCCTTTGCCGCGAGTTTTGCTTTCAAGACTCCGCAAAGCCATCTGCTCGATATTCTCGTTGCTGTGCCCCGGATACTCCACGACCACGCAGCGTATGAGTCTTCAGATGAGACCGAGCGGACTCCATATGGTGACTTGCTGACAAGAACCGAGGCACTGCTTGTTTCACTCTACCGTTGGCGCTGGCAATGGCAAGCTGGCTCAGGCGACCAAGTCGAGGTTGATGATAGCAACACCTCACAGCTCAACGGTCGAGCAGCCGAAGCTCTAGGTTCCATCGGTACTTCAAGACAGTCAGGACGCCTCAGATTCGGCAGATTTACTCTTGCGACAGAGCTCATGCTCTACAACGCTACTTTGATGTGGCTGCTTGCACTTCTGTGGAAGATGGATCCGCTTGGTGCGAGCCATCGCGTCGAAATTTGTGCTACAACTGCTACACCAGCCGAAGCCTCTATCAAATACCTAGGGTTCGAACCACTCAGAAGACCTGGTGCTTCGGTTTCGGTGCGAGACCCTGCTATGGAGATCCTCCGCGCTTTCGAGTGGGTGACACGCCATCACAGTCGAAGCAAGGAGCCCACGTTCCTATACCTGTTCCCAGTTGGAATGGCAATGAGTGTGATAGAGGCTGAGCCTGAGGTCAAGGCTTGGGCAGTCGGGCTGCTGAATAGAAGTCCCGTCACGGCGAATTATGCTCAGGGGCAGAATCCGGCTGGGTTTGGCTTTTATGTCACTCGCGAGGCACTTCATCCAGAGACGGTAGGGGCAGAGCTACAGCTATTCTCTGCTCAGGATCTACAGCAACTCGCTATATGAGGTATAAACGTGGGAAGACTGAGTTTCGGAGGGGAAATTATGTGAGGGTGTAGTGCTGGACTAAGACATTGGATGCTGGACATACCTAGTTAGGTAACGGGAACTTGGAGAGCTACAGACTCAGCATTCAGTAAGCAGAGCTGAGCCAAGATTTGAGCCAAGACTGGGCTGAAACTGAATAATCCATATACAGACAATCGATGCGCTGCTCGTGTAACTCATATTCGTTGCATTAGTAAGACGGGCTGATTACCAATCTTGGTAGACATCACCTCATTCTCATTGATAAATTGATGTTTAAAGACTCTGAATTCCGGCTCTAGCAAGGATTAGAGAGTATCATCCCACACTTCTCCGTCCTGCTCAACATCAACCATGGCGCCAACATCCAACAAGTCCTTCATCTACAAGAAGATCCCAGATATTTATCTGGTTCCTGGAGAGCACATCGTCGTCGAAGACCGGCCTCTGGATCTTGACTCGGCGCCACTCGAGGGTGGCATTCTTGTCAAGGTCTTTTACTCATCCTTTGACCCTTACATCCGTGATCGGACTCGCGATCCTTCCATCAAGGACTTCGCTCCAGCCCTCGATGTCGATACTCCCATCGTCAGCGCCATTGTTGGCCGTGTCATTCGGTCCGAGTCTGATGAGTACAGAACCGGGGATCTTGTCATGGCCTTTTACGGTGACAATGTAGAGTATGCTCTCATCAAGGGAGAGAATCTCGAAGAAGCCGGTACATGGAAGATCTCCAACCCGCATGGGCTGGACATGACATACTTCCTGGGCGTCCTGGGAATGACAGGTGCCACCGCGTTTGAAGGCCTGTACGATATTGGTAAACCTAAGAAGGGAGAAACCATCTTTGTCAGTGCGGCGGCTGGATCAGTAGGACAGCTCGTTGGACAGCTCGCCAAGGCTGAAGGACTGAAAGTCATTGGATCTGCGGGCAGTCAAGCCAAGATTGACTTTGTCGTCAATGCACTTGGCTTCGACGGAGCTTTCAACTACAAGACGGAGGAGCCTGGGGAGGCACTGAAGAGGTTGGCCCCTGAAGGAATCGACATCTATTGGGATGGCGTCGGTGGACCACAGCTGGATGCTGCTTTGATGGCACTGAAGCCATATGGACGCATCGTTGCGTGCGGGACGGTAAGTCCTCCAAGTATCAAGGTTTGAGCAGGCAACTAACAAACTGCAGATGGCCATCTACCACGACAAGCCCGAAGACTTGTACGGCATCAAGAACCTCTGGGTTCTCACCAACAAGCGGATCAAGATGGAGGGCTTCATCGTGGACCTCTCCATTGACAAGTACGAGGCCATGATCGACAAGGTCGCGCCGCTGCTCGCTTCCGGACAGTTCAAGGTCCTCCAGGACGTGACGGTCGGCATCGAGAATGCGCCTGAAGGCCTGGCGGGGATCTTTACGGGGAAGAACTTTGGAAAGGGGTTTCTCAAGATTGCGGAGCCTGATGTTTAGCTATGAAGAGTGTGATTCTGGATACAGAGTCTAGGCTTCAATAAAAGTGCACTTCATGGGTAGTAAAATGCTATAGTATCGTGATAGTTTCGGTCCGAAATTCGCATGTCGTCTGAGCATGTTTGTCCACAAACCCAAGTCTTCCATCCCAACAGCCTGCCCGAGTGTAATTCCCATCCTCCATCTTCTTCACGAGGAGACCGTAGGTTCTTGGGCCTTCTGCTGGGGTTGCCCCATAGTATTGGGACTCCCCAATGGCAAGAAAAAACAAGTCATGCTGCTCCTCGAGCCAGCACTGGATGTCCTCCTCCGAGTCACGAAAAAACTCATCTGGAATTAGCTTGCAATGCTGACCGAGAACAGATATACTATTGTCATCGTCGACTTTGTTAGGGATGTGCTCCTCGGCATCCTGGACATGCTCTTCAGGAGCCTGGTGATGCTCATCAGCGTCGCGGTACTCCTGAGGTACCAATGCCTGGGCAGAGACCATTGGTGCCGTCAAAGTCAGCGAGCCAGACTTGACCTGGCCAAACTGGTTGTTGGGGTCGACCAGTTCCACCGAAACATCCACCACCTGGGCCAAGTCTGTTCCCTGTTTCCTGGGGATAAAGTCACCCCTTACGCGAGAGTCCATGCTCGCCCAACTCCAAGACGGAGCTCGCCACGTGGGAGACCTACTCCCCAGCCCGGGTGAAGCCTGTTCCCAGAGGAGCCCCCAAGGCATAGTCTCCCGAAAGATGCCGGCGCAGTAGTCTCCCTCGAACCAAGACGTGCACCTCTTGGCGATGGCCGCAAACGCGACGAGCTTGTCCGCCACCGGGAAGCTGAGATCGCGGTCTGTGTAATCATTCAAGAGATCGCTGTGAAAGTGAAAAAGCTGTCCGCTTTTCCGAACGTTATACTCGTCCACGAACAAGACGTCGAACCCTACGCCTTGAGTGCTGTCGTGGCTGTGAGGTAGGTATTCTGTGACTGTCATTTTGAACCCACACTCCCACGAGATGCGGTCCGTGGAAAAGTACAGAGTTCTAGGGGACAGTAGTCTCTCCTGGAAGACCCATGCTCTCTGGGTGAGAGGGTGTTGCTGTCGCGCCCAGGCAAAGTCGTCCTTGGTATATATCTCGCAGAGGTTTATCCCATCTACACACAATCAGTTAAGTTGATGATCTGGAAAATCTTATCATTACCTGGACTTTTGAACTTTTCGCCTTCAGAGAGAGGCCAGGAATCATCACTCGGTGGTGTGAAAAAGGGTGTCCAGACGCAGCAGTCCTGCAAGTAGACCGGGTCCCTTGAACGAAAAGCTCCCTCGTGGGGATTTTCAGAGTCATCGATGGCAATGTTGAGCTCGCAGTTGAGGTAGACCTTGAACATCTCTTTTGAGTGAAAGAGCCAGTCAGAGTGAGAGTCTTGTACGATGCAAAGAGAGTCGACCCAGAGATATGGGATATCCAACCGCCGACAAGTGATGATGGCGTCGCGAAAGCTGGCAGGGATCTTGTCCAGTGGAACTTCAGTGTGAAAGTCGTCTACTACATCGGCTTTGAGCATCAGGAAGTTTGGTTTTTCTCCCCAACAGTGGCTCAAGGCAGCGTAAGGACCGTCCAGTCCGTCGTCGTCTCGGGAAACAAGGCGTGGCGGCTGGTCCAGGGCTCCGACCTCAATCAAACGTTTGGGATGCCAGTTTTTATCCTGCTGTCCACACTCAAGCTCACACTGATGGTCGGCTTTGCAGCTCTCCAGCCATTGCTTGGCTAATTTGGCAACGTCTTCATGGCCCGAGTTGTCTGGTATGTCTCGTAGAGGAGGAAACTCGCTCCGAACCCGGGAAGAATCAGATTCCAAGTCAGCAGTGACCAAACTGATAAACTCGTCGTACCCAGGCGGTGCTTTGGTCGTGGCGGAGACATTCACATAGATATCCCACTCCAGCCACTCATGCCATGGGTCCTCCTCTCCAGACCTAACGCGGATCTCGATCAGGTAATGCCTTTGGTTACGTGTTTCCCAACTGATCGTATACTCGAACGGCGGTGCGGTTCTGTCTTTACACTCCGTGTGGACATGGCGGCAGATCCTGCAGCCGCTCTTGGCAGCGGCGACCAAGCTTGGGTTGTCTCGATGGTGAGCACCTTCAAAGGCGTCGCTGAAGAAGATGGACAAGCACACGGCGCAAAGCATGGTGAAGACTTGGACAGAGCCCGGGGGCAAAGGAGAGAGAGAGAGAGAGATGAATGCTGTGCTTATGTGCCTCAGCTGGCGGCCGAGGCGGGCGGGGGGCTTTAAGGCGCCAACAAGGACCCTTGTCAGCCGAGGATGGATGCCTAACAAGAGCAGAGCCGACCTGCTTGATTGGCTATAGGATATCGTCATGTGATCTTCCTCTTTGGTTAAGGAATAAGGACGTCTGCAAGTGTGGACTTTGAGTCAATCTAGTAAACTTCTACGACGGAAACGAGACAAGCGAACCCGCAGGGACCAATAGAAGCTCTGCGTATAGTATACTTAAGGAAACACTGCTCGTGCAATAATGCCTCTGATTACGGAGCATATATGCATTGCTCAATGCTAACATTGGCTCAAGTTAACCAGCTATTAGATGCCTGCTATGTCTCAGTAAATATGTCTTAATCTTTTGCTTCTATGGAACAACCCGTATAAAATTAGATTCGAAAACTGGAACTTATACTGATGCTTTGGATGATCCCGAACTGGTAGTCCGGAGCAGAAGCGGTCGTCGAATACCTTTGCATACTTCCGTCGTTGACGTCAGGTTTGAGTACCGGAGCAATATCGGCTATGATTGATTCAATAGGTATGTAAACTCAGAGTGCGGAGAGATCCATGACGGCATCATGATGTCAACCAAGGGCAGTCCATTTAAAGTATACTCTTTGACGCGCTGTACATTGCAAGAAACAAAACTTGCACTTTTGAGGGCCTTGAAACATTGGAAACAGCTCTGGAAATCACAAACTTACTGTGCTGGATATCGTTTGTCAACTAGCACACCATCTCTCGACTACCTGACTCATTTGGGGCCAGTACCACACCCTCCTACTCATCTCAGACACCATGGTGCACAACGTGAGAACGTAGGTTCCCTTGACATCTACAGTATCCCATACTCATTGTGGCATGCTAATAAGCCAGTAGAAGCGAAGAGTTCAAGGAAGCCCTTGAAAAGTACGACATCGTCGTCGTCGACTTCTTCGCCACGTGGTGCGAGCCATGCAAAGTCATTGCTCCTGTTTACGCCCAGTAAGCCAGCCAGCCATCCACGCTCTATCTGTTGGTCACTAATTTTACTGCCAGTTGCTACGAGCTGGACAAGTTCAAGGATTTTCGCTTCCTCAAGATCAACGTGGATGAGCTGCCTGACTTGTGTGAGGAATTGAAGGTTGCCTCGATGCCGACGTTCCAGTTGTACAAGAAGGGCGAGAAGATTGGTGAGCTGCAGGGAGTTGATCGTGAGGGTCTGATCAAGTTGCTTGAGAAGGGCCTGGAATAGTCCAGGCACTTGATCTGTAATAGGGGAAACTTGAGGCAGAATTGAACGCATTCTTTGTCCCGGTGGGAGGATGTCTGCTTACCGACATGGTTATCTTCTGAGGTAGGTATTCACTATCCATCGCTTCTATTGTGTGACTCGCAGTGGCCGGGCATTTTGTCATGATCCTGACCATGTCGTTCACCAAATGTTCATCTAAATCATGAGATACAGGGAGCTTGGTGCAAGTGTGGATGGGACAGTGATCTGTTAAGAGCCGAGGCGTATAATAATTCTAAATCTTCCATATGATTTAATATACCAATAACCTATTACACATCTTAAACTACATACGTATGCCTCTTTCAAGAATCTTGAAGCTTGAGGGTCTCTGCCTCGAGTTGGGACCTTCCTCTCACCAAGTACAGTACACACCTACGGTACCAGCCAGGAATTCTCGGGCCGAGTGCGGGAAGTATGTGTCAAGGTCGGCGCGGCGTGAGTGGGCAGCGATGGTGTTTCTCGTGAGCAGAAGGTGTCAAGGAGCCAGGTCTCGTCAGAACAGAATTACTAACAGCCAAGTTGAATTCGCGCCTATTTTACTTTGATTTTTTAGCCCTGCAAGCTTTCCGAGCTAACTTCTCACGAGCCATGAGAGACTCTGAATCTTGCGTTGTCCACTTTGTCCTCAACGCAGTACCTGGGAGTCGGTTACAGCAACCTCATTTTTGAACGAATTACGAACATGACATCCGTGTACATCACCCATACCACTCTTCATGCAAATTAGCCCTGGAATTATCTAACACACTTCAATAACTAGATGGGTAGGTCCGGCATGCGTACAGAGTCCCTTTCACGGGCGACATGTCAAATTTTGTTTGAACCATATCGGCGACTCTCCTTTTGCTTTCTCATCAAAAATTAGTCTTCTGGGTACCTCATGGCAGGTCTACCATCAACCCTTCTGGATCGCTGAGACTTCGTGGCGGTACCATGCGCCGACACGGGAACGATGGTTCTTTCATCTGTACCATGTAAAGGGACTCATATGAAATCAGGTAGTCACGCATAGAAAAAGTTGTCTTGCGGTATGGCTCCTCAGTTCATCAAATTCGAGACACTTTCTCATCAACTCCAACACACGAACGGGACTCCTTCATCAAACCTGGGTCACGGAGGCTATCTTCGGGGCTCTACTCGGCAGATTTGTGCTACTCTACTACCCGTCAAACTCATGAGAAAGTCTACAGCGGTTAGTGCCTTCTCTCAACAAAAAGAAGGAAAGTATATGGACCGTGGTGAAGTTTGAAATGCTCACACGGCCACTCTTCTTTCAACGACCACGAATCTTCTTTAAACTCTGTTTTTACGCATCCCAATGTTGTTGTCTTCCACAGATGTATAAATTGTCCCCTGTTTCTCATCTGTTCTCGACTCTCTTCTCTCCCAAGCACACAGATTCGTGCCTTGGTCGAGATACAACCACTATGGTATTCACACTCATACCCACTCAGCATTCTTCTCCCACAGCAAGCGTTCTACAAGCCTCTGCAGTATAGCTCTTTTCTTTTTCTTTTATCAGGATACCCCTCACGACTCTCTGTCACCACATTCTCTGCTGTTCTTCCGCGGCATATCTGTCAATCTCCTACCACTGGTCACCAGCATACCCATCATTCTTCTCCCACAGCATAGCTGTCGTTACTCTCTTCGAGATTCCTACTACTTCTTTTTGACGACTATACTCCACGTCGTCATGGTTGCCGAAATCGACAACAGCACAGAGATTTACTCTGTTACCACCGGCTGCAGGCGCCTGTACATGGCCACCGCGGCCTCTCGCAGCGCCATCGCCTACCAAGTCCACACTACTATAGTGGAAGGACAGGCGATGCCGGCCGCCTACAATATGCTGTGGTACTTGGACTTGGCCTTGGAACGGATCGAGAAGCGCTTCGGCGGCGACACCAATCCCCCGGAGCCAGCATCGCGAAAGGACAAACTCTTTGAGACCATCAATATCAGCACAGATATTGTGGATGGTCTGCTCTTGTTCTTGAACGAGGACGTTCAAAATTCACAAGAGGAAATCGAGCATTACCTCACGTTTGTGGTCTGTGTGCTTCACAGTGCCATCACCATATTGGATGAGGCGCTGGAAACCACCAAGGAACCCGAACTCCCGAGCGCCAATGATGTTCACGAGGGCACGGAATCGCCTGCCGACTCGCCACCGCCTGTCCAACTATGGGAGGCACATGGGGGCGATGAAGCTGTTGGGGATGATGGAGAGGGCTCTGTGGCGTCTGTACATGAGTAGACAAAGGTTGGATGGACAAATGATGGGGGATATGATATCCTCGATGGCTATTTCACAAGTTTCGAGTTGGCGTTTCACTGGTTGTTACAAAGTTGTTTAACGGCAGAATAAAGCAAGGTTTATTATGGCAAGGCATTATCTTTATGATGGCTTAATGAAGGATCTATGAACCATGTAATACATGTCTGCCTATCACCTAGGGCCCTCCTCTAGATTCTACCCACCGAGGCCAACATTTCTAGGCTTCGATAAGGCTGTCTGCTATCCTTTCTTTTTTCTTTTGTCACTTCCGGGGGTATTACCAGTAACTATCTATCTATCGGCTCAGTTATCCCCTGCCCTGGCAGAGTAGTCAACAGATGACCCATCTCTTGCGCCCGAAGCCGAGCCTGTGTAACCTCGATAGTAGCTATTAAATAACCATCACCAATTCGAGTCCGTAGTTTGGTTCTTTATGGAGATTTACTTGCTACTATTTCCTTGCCAAGTTCAGCACGCGATGTTGTTGACTGGAAGTGCATGGATATTACTTAAACCATCTACGTGGTGACTACACCGATTTTCCAAGTTGACTTCATATAGACCAGCATGCTGCGTTCCCCTGTTTCGGTTAACAAGAATAATTATTCCCTGCTTCCATGTGTTCACCTTGTCCGCTGGCAATATAACAAGCAATTATGATGCTACGGCAAGGCGCGACGACAGCGAAGTTGTGCTATTTAAAACATCCATCCATCCATCCATGCCTGCAGCCAGGCTGCCATGTCAATTAAGCTTAACAGAGCCATATCAACGCCATGTCTCAAAATTAGTGCCCAGTAGAACATGTGCATCAACTGTTGACGTGGCGGCTCAGCCTCGTGATGCGTGGCTGCGGCCGGCGAGTGGAGCCCATGTTTCTGGTGACATCCATGGCATCTGTGACGTTATGTACAACATCTTGAGACCCTGCCTATAAATAGAAGAGTTATGCCAGGGGTGGTTTTACTATTGAAGATGTGTTGGTCGAGTGTCTGGTTTCACAAGATGTCTGAGCTCGAAGTGTATGGATAGTGCCTACCGAGATTCATGCAAAGACTCCTCTCCTCCTTGGGGACGTGCTATTTGGGTTTGGGTTGACGAAAACCGCGCATATTCACAGAAGCATGGGACAGTCAGTACTGACGGGGAGTCAAGAAGCCGTGGGCATATTAGTTGATGCTTTACAATTTATACAAGTAAATGGATCCATGTCCATTTTGAGACAATAGTCTCCTCCCACAGTGTCTATAATATCTATGGTACAATTTACTCGGCCGCATTCGCGACGACAAAGTCAAGAATGGTGAGGTTGGGACCGCTCCAGTGCTTCCTTGCCCGGCCGAACCACAGACCAACAGCAATGACCAGCACGGCAACCATGACGGGACCGCAGTAGTTCATGTTCTCGGCGGTGGCGGGAATCGTCGAGGGGAAGGGGAGGAAGATGATGACGTAGAGAGTGTAGAGGAGGGCGAACGAGTTGACGTAGACGCCGTATCTGCCGAGGTTCCACTCGCCCAGCTTGATGGCGTTGCCGCTGAATCGGACGTAGAGAATGCTGCTGATGGCGATGGCATAAGAGATGTAGAGCGCCATGGACGAGAGGGAGGTGATGGCACCAAAGGCAACGTAGGAGGAGCTGCCAATGTTCAAGAGGTTGAGAGCGCAGACGAGGAAGACGGTGAAGATGATGGAACGAGTAGGCACTCGGTTGCTGGGGCTGACGTAGGCAAAGTAAGCGGGCATACCACCATCTCGGGACCAAGCCCAGGTCAGACGGGACACGGAAGCAATGTTGGCCAGGTTGACGCTGAAGGAGATGACGAAGAGGCCGGTGATCATGGCGGTGGTGGCCTTGTCAGATCCGGTGACAGACTTGACGATGGCGAGGATGGGGCTAGCCTCGTTGAGCATGTCCTCAACGGAACCCATGGCCGAGATGAGGACGTTGACCATGATGAAGCCCAGGACACCGTTCATGAAGATGGACCAGAACATGGCACGGGGGACAGCCGACTTGGCCTTTCGGGTCTCCTCACTCATGTGGATGGCACTGTCGAAACCTGGGGTTGTTAGATATGGTGGGAGTAAGTAGACAAGGAGGCTTACCAGTGAAACTCCAGACACAGGTGAGCATGCCCAGGTTCCAGGAGATGTAGGTGTTGTCCCAGCCAGAAGAGATGTTTCGCGACAGCCAGAAAGACGAGGGGTTACGGGGACCCATGACGACAAGAACAACGACAAAGATGACAAAGAGGCAGACGTGGAGGACACCGGCGACAAGCTCAATCCAGGGGATCAGCTTGAAGGCGTAGATGTTCAGGAGACCGTGGACAATGCACATGGCGATGACCAGGACCGAGGTGTGCCATCCACCAGCGACGTAGGTGGGGTGGTTGAGCGCGATCATGGACTCGAGCAGGATGATGGTGACATTGGCGATGGCGGCAAGCAGAGAGACGTAACCAAACCATGTGGCCCATCCCTGGATCCAGGTCGCAAATCTCTTGATTCCCGAGGGGGCGAGGTGGTATGTCCAATGGTACTGGGCACCGGCGACTGCGATGGAACATTAGCATAAATCCGCATAGAGCAGAGGGATCGACGCACCAGGCTGGATAGAGGCCATCTCTCCCAGAGAGGCAGCCTGGGAGATGGCACCGAAAAAGACGATAACAAAGCTAAAGATGAAGGTCTGGGGGCCGCCATTGAAGAGGGCAAAGTACATGTTTCTATCAAGGTCAGCATCACGACGCGCAGAGAGGAAGTCATCAAAACACCTACGAGCACATGCCCTCCCATAGTGCCATATACGTCAAGGAAAAGGCAAACAGCTGCGAAAAGGAAAAGACCTTGCGCGTCCGGGTCTGGTTGTAGATGGAGTTGTTGTCATCCTCGGTCCTGACGCCATGGTCGACCGTGACGGGAGTCTTGTTGGACTGCCCGAGCTCGAGGCTCTCTGATCTCGAAGCGACAGACATGATAAATTAGATTGCAGTTGTGCAGGAACCAACAGTTCGCATGGATGAAGGGAAAGGAGGGGGGCGGGAAATCAATGTGAGGGAACGAGAGGATATGTATGTATGTTTGTATGGAAGATCCGGGGGCACTTTATTAAAAAAGAAAGCAGCTGACGGGCAGGTAAGCAAGCAAGCAAGCAAGCCAGGCAAGCGAAGGGGTGTGTGTGAGGGAGCGTGTGTGTGTGTTCCCAGGACCGGGAATTCTGCGGCTCTAGCTGCTTGTCTTGGGATGGGATGGGATGGTTGCCACAAGCGATGCGACTTCGTTTCGAGCAAAGCTGAATCGACGTTAAGCCAGGTTCAGGTAGCTTAGACGGTCCGTCGCGTCGTCCCTGGCGAGTGACCGGAGGAACAGGGAGAGAAGAAGGGCAGACACCACGGAGAGTGGAAGCCAGAGAGAATAAGGGACAGGGAGGGGACGCCTCGCCCCGTCGCGGAATGCAACGACTTTGTCTTGGCTACCGGGCACAGACGACACCCTCCGATTGGCAAGGATCAGGGTCCCTTCTCCCTCCCCCCCTCTTCTCTGCAGTTACCTAGCAAGGATTACCTCAAATGTTGGACGCATCACTTCACTAGCTTTCAAGGGCCCGGTCCGGGGGCTGGATACACTTGAAAAAAAGTGGACAATGACACAAAAAAAAAGGTGAAGAGAAAGAGAGGCTTGCAGGCTTGAAACGAGGGCTGTTGGTCGAGGGATCCAGTCGAGTCCGTCCCCTCGCCCCGAGGCAGGGATCAAAAACTTATGTCACCTGAAATTCAGGCCCAGGTGGCAGAAGCCAACAAGAGAACAAAGTTCAGCTACTTACTACCAGCGAAATCATGCAACCCGAGTCTGGTCTAGGAGGCGTTCGAGGCCCTTTCTCTTCTTTCCTTTCTTCTCTCATGTTCGACTAGGTAGGGGGTTCCCAAGTGCGGCGCAAACACCGGCAGACGAGACCACTCTAGGGAACTGCCGCTTAGTAGGGCAAACCCCCCCATTCTTTTTTCCAGCCTCTCATTCATCACTTTCGTGTCTGCTCACTCATCTCTGGCGCCTGATGCATGCTGCGGCCGACCCTGTTGGAGATTCTCAAAAGCTCGGCCCTTCTGGGTTAAAGGCCAACGGCTCCCCCCCCCCCTCCGTAGATCGACTGCTGCTAAAAAGGATCGTCGCTCTCTGACGGCTAACGATCCTACGCAAGACCAAGTTCAAAGCAGAGGCTACCTATCCCAGGGCCTTGCTTTGCTAGACGACCATTATGGAATCTGATCAGTCTCCGCCCTTCTACCCGCTTACCGAGGAGAACCATGGGGCTCTCGTCGTGGTCACGGCCATCATCCTCTTCATCTACGCCCTCCTCGGCATCGTGGGCAAGCTCATCATCCGCCTCAACATCACGTCCATGAAGGACTTTGACCTGCTGCTCCTGGGATCCGCCGCCATCTACTTTGTCCAGACAGCATGTGTCATCGCAGCCTGCAACCACGGACTGGGAGAGCATCGCAAGAACGTATCGGATGAGGATTTTGCACGTTTCAGCAAGGTTGGTTTTTTGGTGGAGTTTTGATTTGCTTCAGGTCGCTAACATCAGTTGATACACAGTTCATCTATACCGCCCGAATCCTCGCTTTGCTCGTCGATGCAACGACAAAGATATCGTTATGCCTCCTCATCAGGCAGATTAGCAGCCTGGGAGGCTTGAACATTGCCAACCTGATACTGGCAGGCGTTGTTGTCGCATACACGGTAGCGGGCATCTTTGCCACCATCTTCCAATGCCCTCTTCCTGAGCCATGGGAGTCGGAGAGCAACGACCAGTGTCCCAGCCAAGGGCCCATCTTCCTCTTCAACGGTGTCATGAACATCTTGACTGATGTTGCCTTGTGTATTCTTCCCGTGGCCATGATGTGGGATGTCCAAACTTCGCTTAGGCGTAAGCTTATCGTCATGGCTCTATTCGGCAGCCGTCTTCTGTTTGTCTACCCATCCATACCACCACAGTACGAATGCAGTGCTAATAATACTCCAGTGTCCCTATCGTTACGATTCCCGCTCTGTCGAATTCGGGCTACCTCTTTGGCAGCTCTGATGATGCGACATGGAAGTCCGTCTCTACCATGATCTGGACGCAAATATCCCTCGGCCTCTCTGTCCTTACTGTCTGCATCCCCAGTCTCAAGGGCGTCATCGACAGTCTGCTAGGCTCAACAGCTGTAGCCGCCATCGGAGCCCCCTACGAGCTCAAGGACAGCGGCAACGGCACCGGCCTAGAGATGACGGCCATGGGAGACTCTGGCGGCTCGAGGGGCAACACCAACAAGTCCAGCAAGCCGGGAAGCAACGCCTTGAGCAGCGCCTTGAGGATGGGGTCAAGAGCAAGAGGCAACGAGCACCCGACGTGGCGGAGGGACATCACGGCGCAGATTGACACAAAAGCAGAGACTGCAAGTGGGAGTGAGAGCGTGCGCAAGTTGACAGACGGTGTCTTGGTGCACACAGATTTCGAGATGCAGTATGACGATAGAGGGACGTCAGAGGCCTCGCGGGCTGATTCAAGAGGGTCGTACGAAGCTAGATACAACATGTAGATATTTAATTCAATTTACTCAATCAATATTGAAGTCGTGGTGCATCTCAACGGTCGTCCCGAGAATACGGGATGTGGCAGACGGTAATGGCTTCAACAACGTTTGCTAGAGCCAACACACACATCAGCCACGGCACACGTTGAAAGCCACGGCGTTGTGAATGACAGCGGCACAATAGAGTTTCCCCTAGCACGTCAATTGTCCCCAGTCTGCCAATTATTCTTGTCCCTCGAGACTAAGCTAGCCCACGCCTCTCGCTTCCTCTAGCTGTCTGGCCGCCGCCCAAGACACGAGCTTGAGGCAAAGAGGCAAGGTCAAGCGGGCTCAAATGGAAGGGTTTGTTTTTTCATTCTCGCACAACACACAAAGCTCAGACCATTCAGGGGCACCGGCAAGCCATGGCACGCCATCTCTTGAATCGCGGCGGCGGAACCAGTTAGTGAGATGGATGCTACCCACTTAGTCTGCAACGGAACAAGGCGACGGCCATGAGGGGGTCTCAGGCTGGACGGGCCGTACCCTGGGCGATCCTTAGAAATCGAGCCACTTGCGAGCGGGAGAAGGGAGAGGGTGTGAGCGGAGGATCGCCGCGGCACTCGCGGAGACAACGGGAGATATGGTGATGGAGAGCGTATGCCCCCCTTGTTACTATATCCCTGAACCCTCCGCGTTATTTCTTTTTTGCTTTTGCTTCCCCCCCCGCTCACCATGCTTATCTTAGCAAATCCTGCGAGAATGGTACGAGTTCTAGAACCCCTCAACCCTGACGTCCAGCCAGAATGCGCCAGTTCTTTGGCGGAGTCGGGCTCTTCGCCTGCAGGGCCCTGACTTGCACTGGTTCGGCGAACTGACTGATCCCTGGCTCTCATGGAGGGGGGTTGATGGCGAGCAACCTCTTTTGGTGATGGTTCGTCTTGGAGTCAGGCAAAATCAGTCGTTTGTTAACGTTGTGGCTGTTGGTTCAACGTTCTGTTGGCTGCAGTCTTTCTTTTTTTTTGCCGAATCACTCCATTTGCGGTCGTTGTTATTTGCTTTGTTGTTGTTTGCGACGTTCGCTTCAGGGTCAAGCTGCGGAGTCATATAGGCATATCTCGCTCTCGCTGTCCAAGCTCATGATGCAGCAGTCAGTATGCATCGTGCATCTTTCCACCATGGACGCCTACGCCGACGACGACAACACTCACTGTGAGGCAAGCCCCTTGCTGCCCTCGGAAGAGAGAGACGCCTCGAGATGGCCCATCCGCAGCCGGTGGACCGAGCTGTCGCTTATCTCGCGATACTCGCTGCCCCTCGTGGCAACATACCTGCTCCAGTATTCCTTCAGCGTCATCACCACCTCGGCGGCGGGTCACCTGGGTCAGGATGATCTTGCTGCTGCTGCCGTCGGCGTCACCACCATGAACATTGCCGGCCTGGCCTTCTTTGAGGGCATGGCAACGGCCCTAGACACCCTCTGCGCCCAGTCATACGGCGCCGGCAACAAGATGGGCGTCGGCTTGCACGTCCAGCGGATGCTCCTCCTCATGGCCATCGCCACCATCCCCGTGGGCGCCCTCTGGCTGAGCTCGCCGGCGCTCTTGTCCCTCGTGCTGAAGCAGCAGCATCTGGCAGTAAAAGCGGGCTCGTTCCTGCGCGTCAGCTTGATCGGCCTGCCAGGCTACGCGTCCTTCGAGGCGGGCAAGCGCTTCTTGCAGTCGCAGGGGGACTTTGACACGGGAATGCTCATCCTCGTCGTGTGCGCCCCCGTCAACGCGCTCCTGAGCTGGCTGTTTGCGTTCCGACTCGGCATGGGCCTCGAGGGAGCGGCTCTCGGAGCCGCCCTGGCCAACGACCTCCGTCCCGTCCTCCTCCTGCTCTGCATCGCCTTCAACAAGGCCTCTCACCAGTGCTGGCCTGGACTCTCGTGTCGCGCGTTTCGCGGCTGGGGCCCCATGGTTCGACTCTCGGCCGCTGGAGCAGCAGTCACCCTTGCAGAGTGGGCTGCGTTCGAGGTGCTGACCTTTAGCACGAGCTACCTGAGCACCATGCACCTCGGTGCACAGACGATCTTGACTACGACGTCGGTTGTGATGTGGCATATTCCTTTTTCCTTTAGCGTCGGTGTCAGTACCAGAATCGGCCATCTCATTGGAGCAGGCCTGGTGTCTGCCGCAAGGAGAGTAGCCGTCTTATACTCGATGCTGTTTGTGGGAATTGGACTCTTGGATGCCATCATCCTCTTCTCGCTGAGGAGCTACATACCCTACGTCTACTCGGCAGACCCCGAGATCCGCGAGATGGTCTCGAGAACCATGCTGGCGGTCGCCTGCTTCCAGGTGTTTGACGCCATCATCTGCGGATGCAACGGTGTACTCCGCGGCCTGGCACGAACCTCATTCGCCGCCTGGGTCGTCTTCTTTGTCAACTATCTCGGCGCAGTACCTCTTGCCATGTGGCTCGAACTGGGTCCTGTGGGCATGGGTTTAGACGGTGTGTGGACAGGCCTGGGGACAGGGCTTGTCGTTATTGCTTGCATAGAAGTGATATACATGGTGAGCATTGATTGGCGGAGGTGCGTCGACAATGTCAAATGTAGAGAAGAATAGTAATAGCCACCTGGTCAATATCAGGTCGATTAATACAACCCCATCAATCGCATGAAGCCGAACAGACAGTTGTTTCGATATTTTTAGGAGGCACTCACGGGCCTCTCTCTCTAGAAACAAAACCACGTACGTTTGTATATCCGGTCGGTACATTAAAGCTTCAGCGTCTGACTGAACAAGGCTCTGCCTGTGACTGATTGTGAGAAGCCATGGCTCGTTAATGGTCATGATCCATGTCGTGTCATTTCGTTGGAACGACAACAACCAACCATACACTCAAAACGTCTATCCAGCTTCCACAAATCAGATCATATATAACATGCAAGGCCCCTTTCTACTGCTTCAACCCTCATGCAGGGATCCCGTCCGATATTTTCTCGCTTGCTACTAATGAGCAAATCTAAAATCAAGCCTCTTGCTGCCCTCATCTTTAGTCGTCGCCAGGTATGTGTCCTTCTCCTCTTGGCTCATATTACTCCAAATCGTTTCTCGGCTCTTGTTCCGCCACATGTAGTAACCCTTGATGAGGAACGCAAAGACCGCATTCCAGCAGATCAGGCCAATGATGACCTTGTTTCCTCTTCGGTACAGGGGAGCGTCGTCTTGACGGTAGACCTAGAGAGCATGTTGGAATAGGGTAGCACTCTTGGGGGCGGAATATGCTTACGTTTGAGCCGATGATGCTGCTTGCCTGAACTGTCATGTTGTAGATGGCACTTCCCACGGTTCGTGTTCGCACTGAGCCAGCATTGCGCGATGTGAGGCCAACTAGTTCTCATTAGAAATACAGTCCTCGCATTCCTGAGAGTGTCCTCTTACCTAGAATCGAGTGCACATAAGGGTAGGCGATGATAAGCGCAGTGACCGCATACCGTGCCCAGGAGCTGGCGTTGGCGGGGAGCAGCAGCAGTGCAATGTACAGGGGTAAGAGCCAGAGTGAGTACAGAAAGACGACCAAGAATCGGTTGTTGATCTTTTCCGAAACCCAGGACCAGAAGAGAAGCTGGATGATGAAGAGCACAAAGGCTGGGATGGTGAGTAAGTTGGTCTCAAAGGTATCGAAGCCAAGATTTCGCAAGTTGAGGGTTAGATAAGCTTGTATAGGGTTGACAGGGAGGAGGAGAGTGAGGCCCATGAGATAGATTGGCCATAGATCCCAGTCGAAGAGGGCCGATAATAGCAACGGCAAGGTGAGGCCCTGTCGATTGTGCATGCCACCCTACAGACACTGTCAGTACCAAGAACAATACCAAGAACGGTCGGGTGTGCCAACCTTGCTAGGGTCATCTCTCAGCACTCGGTTAACCATGATGACCTCCTCGTGCTCAGTAAACCAGCCATCCTTGCCCCGGAACCAGCTGGCAGTCTGCGTCGGACTCGGAGGAAGATAGAACCAAGAAGCAACTCCAATGAGGGCAGTAACGCCTCCTTCAAGGGCAAACAACCATCTCCATCCTTCCCAGCCGCCGACACTACGCAGGTGTAGGATGCCGTACGCTAAGAAGGCTGCGATAATCTGGGTGGTGTATGAAGCAGTGTAGAAGTAGCTGAGGCGGATTGGGAGCTCTTTGCTGGTGTAAAAGTACGATAGATAAAGAATCGCATCTGGGATGAATCCTCCCTCGATGAATCCAAGTAAAGCCCGAGTAGCATAAAACCCAGACCTGCCTTTTATCAAGCACTGGCAGATGGCAACGATGCTCCAAGAGACCATCTGAATGGGGATCCAGACATCAGGGCCGAGTTTCTTTGATACCATCTGCGAAGGAAGCTCGGCACACAAGAAAGAGACGTAAAAGATGGTCATGCCGTAGTTGTAGTGGTTCGTCGTAAGTCCTAGGTCGTCTAGCATGTTGTCGGATAGGGCTTGGTTGATGTTGCCACGGTCGAGTTGAAGGGCGAAGAACATGAGACAGACCCAAAGACAGATCTTATAGTCCAGCTGAGATTTAGAGGTTAACTTGGTGTCTCGCCAGACAGGGGACAATGGCTTACTCTTCGGACAAGCTTCTTCTCCTCCCTTGGATCCCAGACAGCACTCGGGTCATATCGGTGACGACCCTCATACTCGGGAATAGGCTCGTATAGGTTCGACGAGCCTCCTGTGGCAAAGACTTGAGCCGCATGTTTCTGATCGGGCTCTCGCTCGGAACTCGACACTATCTATCTATCGGCGCAATTATCCCATCAAGGGCCGGGCTTTAACTATATCAAAAAACATAATATCTACACATCATAGTATTATAGCATCATATCCCAA
>JABFEX010000590.1:0-37940 GCA_013623515.1 Fusarium illudens | reverse complement strand
TCTACTAATCATAGGGCAGGATGTTACGTAATACATGTAGTTAGGGCCGACCCTTGGTGTGTTAGTCACTGACTTGCGAAGTAGGAGCATGGAGATACCGATAACGATGAGCGTCTGGATAGCTAAACATTCTGGCTTGGAGAACTATAACATTATGATAAGCCGTGACCTTTGGTACAGAGACAGGGGTGCAGACCTGGATCAGCTGAGGGCCCAATGCCTGGGACCATGTTCGACGGTGAGAAGCAAGCTTGTTCGATGTCCTGGAAGTAGTTGCTTGGCTATACGAATGTCAGCTAACTCAATAAAAACTAGAGCAAAACAACAAACATTCTTATTGAGCGTCAGGCGACCAACAAGCCGCAGCGGGTATTTCTCAAACGGCCAAGTGTAGGTGTCGTCGAAGATGTCAATGGGAGCTGTCTTGACTTCTTCGGGCTTCATGACCTGGACATATACACCCCAAGATGGAAAATCCCGCTTCTCGATGGACTTGAAGAGATCTTTGACGTGGTAGTCTGGCTCTGATCCAGCCAGCCGGATGGCAGTGTCCGCGTCCATGGTCTTGATGCCATCGTCGGGTCTGAAATGCCACTTGACGTAGACATAGCTGCCGTCCTAGCAATTATCAGCTTGATTAACATGGAAGACGAGTGGTGGAAACTTACAGCCTTGTTCAGGGTGTAGGTGTGAACGCTAAAGCCATTAATGTTTCTCCACGAAGCCGGAATGCCGCGCTGTCCAAACAAGTGCATCAGAGCGTGAATTCCTTCCGGGTTGTTGACATGAAAGTCCCAGAACATGGTATTATCCGGTACATTCGTCTGAGGATGACGCTTGTGACTCCTATTCATGGACGGAAACTTGATGGGATCGCGAATGAAAAAGACCGGTAGGTCGTTAAAGACAAAGTCCTGGATGCCCTCCTCGGTGTAGAACTTGGTCGCCCATCCTCGTACATCACGGACTGTGTCACTGGATCCCTTTTCGCCGCCGACAGTAGAGATTCTCGTGAGAATCTTTGTCTTTTTGCCGACGCCGGTGAGAAACTTGGCGTCGGTCAAGTCCGAGACATCCTCGAGGAGCTCGAATTCGCCAAAAGCACCAGCGGCCTTTGCGTGGACACTTCTGTAGATGAATTATTAGAATAAAGCACCGGTATCGACGAGCATGAGGTATTATACCGCTCAGGAATGCGCTCTCGGGCAAAATGGGCCAAGACTTCGAGGGTTTGGACGTCGCTCAAGACAATCAAGCCACCGTTGCTGTTGCCATAGCGAATTTGCTGGGCTGCTCCAGGATTCTCACTTGGTTGCCCTTGACAATCATGATTAGATACATCACAAAGAGAGGATGGCATGAGAAATGCCCTTACCGTTAGCAAGTGTACACAGGGGGTTGTCATTCGAGTCAGTCTGCGATTGGTAAGTCTTTCGCGGCAAGAAGAGGGTATAATATGATGGCTGACCATGTTGTTATCCGAGGGACTGAATCAGTTCATAGAGACCTTCCTTCTTGTGATCTTGAAGTGAGGTGTAGCTCGTCTTCATATCACCTCCCCCTCTTGATGTCTCCCCTTGGAACGGAACTACCGGATCAACGTCAATGCAGCTGAAAACAACCCCGCAGGAGTATACATCCGCCACTAATGTCATGATGATTGTCATCCATGCCATCCATGTGTGTGGTTGAGTTCCCGGCCATTCGCTCGTATCACCTTGTGAACAAATCGGCTTCCCCATTCACGCATGTCAGAGCCAGACAAAGATCAGGGAGGGCGGATCAGACACCAAGCAAAGTTCCCAACAGAGACAGAAGACCGTATCGGACCAATACAGGGCAAGTGGCTTCAGACTAACATCACAGCCTAGTGAAACCTTGTGGCAGACTCACATCCATCATTGGGTCGGTTGCGATGCCATGTCAACACCGATTTGGGCACATCCTTACCTTGGCAACGTTTGATGACCCGCTCTCCCGTCATGCTCAACTTGCGTCTCCTTCGGTATAACTCCCTCTAGCCCCGTTTCCCCAACGTCTTCTGCTCCTTCGTCAGACTCTGAGAGACGACAACACCAAACAAAGTACCTGTTGCCAATCATGAAGACCTCCAATCGCCCAGATGAGTGGAAGATCGAGCAGGGACTGTCTGGAGCTGTGCTCCCAGTCCTTGACATGACCGGGCCTGTGACAAAGGCCCTGGATCCTCAGACTTTTGGGGAGCTCACCAAGGATGAGCAAGCCATCAAGGCCGTCGGGGATCGAGACAAGCTCTTTGCCGCTGAGCGAAAGGGCTGGACTGGGTAGGCTACTCTCGCCCAAGCGATGCTCGTGCTGATGAATGCCTCAAGATTCGTCGAGTGGGAAAACTATCCGTCAAAGAAAGATGCGGCGCACAAGATCTTGACTTCTCAGACTTTCCCGCCCAACCCAGAGTTCCAGCTTGGTCCTATCCCTGGGACAAACCCTGTTCTTCCTGGCACTCACTGGAAGATGTGGCACCACGCCGTCGGAGGAGAGCTTACCAAGGTTCCTGAAGATTCGTGGGCTACTGTTCTCGAGGAGAAGCATCCCGATATGCTCCATCTCCTCCAGTTCCCTTACAACGGAGAACCTCCCAAGCGTCTCGTCACTGACAAGGAGTTTACTCCAAACTCACTCCACTTTGTGAGAAACCACGGCGGCATCCCCATCATCGACAAGGAAGACTACAGCTTCCTCTTGGATGGTCTCGTCGCCAATCCCCGCTCCTTCACCATGGACGATCTCATGGACGAGTCTCAATTCCCACGCATGGAAAAGTGTATCACCATGCAGTGCTCTGGAACTCGTCGTATCGAGCAGATCCTCAAGTACGCTGGCCAAGGCGACGAAGTCCCCCAGGCGCCCTGGGCCGAGGGAGCCATTGGCACGGCCCGCTACGTCGGCATCAGCCTCAAGAAGGTGATCAAGGCATGTGGAGGCTTGATCGACGCCAAGCACCTGGAGTTTTACGGCGCCGACACTTACTTCAAGGATGACAAGGCCATGAACTATCTCGTCAGCGTCCCATGGTCCAAGGTCAAAGCAAATGAGGTGATGCTGGCGTGGGAGATGAACGGAGAGACCCTACCCAAAATCCACGGCTATCCTCTCCGCATCGTCGTCTTTGGCTACATCGGTGCGAGGAGCGTCAAGTGGTTGTATCGCGTCAAGGCCATCAAAGAACCCTCGCGAGCACCAGTGCAAAGCCAAGAGTACCTCTACTTCCCCCAGCAGGTCGGAAAGCACAACTTCAAGTTGACAGACGGCATCCAGATCCAGGAGATGCCCGTCAGTTCGGCCATTATGTCGCCCTGGACGAAGCAGGTGGTAATCCACAATGGTAAGATCCGCTGCAAGGGCTGGGCGTATTCCGGTGGTGGACGATGGCCTGAACGTGTCGAGCTGTCGTCTGACGGTGGCTTCAACTGGTACACGATCCCCATCGAGAAGCTGTCCAAAAAGAGGAGGTGGACCTGGCGTATCTGGGAGTTTGACCTCCCCTGCGATGTTGAAGGATGGGTTGAGATTGTCTGCCGATGCTGGGACAACTCGCTGAACACGCAGCCTCCGAATGTCCGCACAGCCTGGAACTGGGGGTTGCACGTCACCAGCTCTTGTCATCGTGTTTCTGTGTACAGCGTCAACAAGGCGAAGCCAAGGACAAAGACTCGCCTTGACGAGCTGGAGGAGAGGGGCATCCCCTTTGGTCCCATTACTGTGCCTCTCGCATTTCCCTCTCAGACCTGGGACGACTATGACAAGTTCTGGAAGGAACATGATGCGCGTGACGCGGAGGATGATTAATTTGCGTGGTGAAAGGATTCTTTGTATAACAGGTTTGATAGTTAGCTCGCAATCAATCACCAGAATGATCTCGGGATGTGTGCTTTACGGCTGTGAGTACAAGAACGCCATTTGCACTCTTTCTCTTGTCCATCCGAGTACAAGCGTAGAGTCTGTTCCATGATATCAAGGTTCTAAATCTATAGAAGCGTGACCTCCTTCCTTCTTTGGATTCTGACTTTACTAGACGGGCTATCCTACCGATCTGCCATTTACTGCCAGCCACTGAAAGTGGGGAGGTGCATTAGACTCAAAAGTCGTGACGGCTTCACTTTGCAGCACAAGCCCGTGAAGGCCTTATCTCCTCTGGTGCAGCACTAACTCGGTTACACGACCTCTTCTATTCCAGTCTCCGTGTACATGATATACAGTACCCCCCAATAGCCCGGGGCCCGGTCTTCGTGTCGCACAAACCGCCAATGCTCTCAGCCCGTGCCGTCCCGTCCCGTGCCGTCTCAACTAGCTGCAGAGGTTTCCCATTGTGGATGGTACTGTCTCACTTATTTCGCGCATAGGTACAAGAGTCCCATATGGTGTCTCGTACACGTCATGTTGATCTCCATTGCTCGTATATAGACGAAAGAGAAACGAGTTCAGTAGTTGTCTCTGGGGAGCAAAAGCAACAACGCCAAGACACCCTCGCCACCAGACAAGTACTGTCCCGTCAGTCCAACTACCATCCATCAGTAATCATATCTGAGCCCATCTCTTGGCTTGCAGGATCGCCTCCTTTCCATCCGAAATCGCCTCCGGCTTTAGGTTTGTTGTACCTGTCATCCCCCGGCGCGGCCCGATGTCTCAGAGACGCGGGAAACTGAGCGAATGGGCCTCAGCAGCCATGCATATTCTTACACAATGACATACGTAAACCAGCACCAGATACTGATGGCTCGCCTGATACAGCAGCCCGCATGTGACGTGCACCGGGAAGCTGAGGACCCGTTGATGCCCAGCTCCCCCGTACGTAACACGGGGGGCGAACGGTGGTGTAGATTGGCTTAAATACTCTGCCTTCTGCTCTTCGGCGTCTTGCTTTCGTCACGCATAGTTCATCATCGACCATTCAAGCAAGATGAAGCTCAATCTTGATTCGGGGCTTTCGCTTGCCACCAAGCCTCTGACCACTATCGCCAAAGGAGTCGCCCGAGGAGTCGCCCCTGCGCCTGCGCCTGTGTCTGTGCCAGTTCCAGGTAACAACTCCAAGGCTTTTCATAGCTGGCTTCGAACATTTGTCGCGTCTGTCGATCAGCGAAATCGTAGCCTCAAAGTTCAATCATGGCCTCAACCCGTTCAGGACTTGAATGACCTCATCCGGGGCAACGCGGAGCTTCGGATGCTTGCCTCGGCCATGTTCGACGAGGTTCCATCGAAGGAGCCTTACTTCAAGGACCCCACTGGACACAGACAAGTCCGGGACCCCGATCACATGCTCCAGCTCTTCTCTGTCATCATGACAGAGGTTGCACCAAGCTGGAGCATGACCGAGCATGGCGTGGGCATCGTCGGATTCCCATTCAACGCTGTACTCGACTGGCCCATGGCAACACAGAGCGGATATGCCTTCTTCCTCAAGCCTGAAGTCAACGAAAAACTCAAGGTCATCCTCAATACATGGAGAGACAATGTCCTCAAGACCAACAAGTCGCAATATGTCCTCACCACCAACCCAGATGGATGGCTAAGCAGCAACGTGATGGCTACTATCGAAGGAGAAACCAATGTCGATGGCCAGAAGCCTCTGCCGTTCCACCAACTCTTTGAATGCGATCCCATCGGCGATCCCGTGCACTGGGGCTTCAAGTGCTGGGACGACTTTTTTGTGAGGAAATTCAGGGACATTGACAGACTGCGCCCTGTTGCATCCCCTGATGACCCAAGATGGATCGTCAACGCGTGCGAGTCAAGGCCATACTCCCTCCAGACCAACGTCAAGGAGTACGACAGTTTTTGGCTCAAGGGAGAGCCGTACTCTGTCCTCGAAATGTTGAATCAGCACCCAGACGCAGGCCAATTCGTCGGCGGCACGGTATTCCAGGCCTTTCTAAGTGCCACGGCCTATCATCGCTGGAGTTCTCCAGTCTCAGGAAAGGTTGTCCACGCCGCAGTCATTGACGGGACATACTTTTCAGAGCCAGTCTCTGCAGGCTTTGCAAGCGGAGAAGGCCCCGATACATCTGGCCCTGATCGATCTCAAGGGTACATCGCCCATGTAGCAACACGAGCCGTGTTCTTCATCGACACAGAGGGTCCTGCTGGGGTGGTAGGCGTCGTCTTTGTTGGAATGGCCGATGTATCGACGTGCGAGATCCTGGAAAAGTTCCAACAGGAGGACCTGCCACAGAGCGTCACCAAGGGGGAGGAATTGGGCATGTTTCATCACGGAGGATCAACCTATTGCCTCCTTCTCCCTCCAGAGGTGAACCTCACATGGGTTACGGCTGCAACTCCTGGCATTTCCAACAAAAACATTCCAATCCGAAGCGGGTTGGCGTATGCCTGTCGTGCTGGTTCGATTAGTCCCCCTTGATACTTTGTCTCTTTTGCTTCTCATGTCTTTGTTGCTCTACTATATCTAGATTTGTTCTTTTAAAGAGTTTCTCCTCGTATGGACTACACATAGCAGATATCCAAGTAGCACAATTTGACTAGGTACCTTTCAGTATTCTTAACATTATATGACCCGTTCAAGCTGACAAAACATGACATCCAATCTCCAATCCGATACTTGATCCCAGCATCCTTCCAAACGACAAGTCAAAGAGAATACGCGCTGTTATTGGCTGTTTTACGGAAGCTGATCCAAGATTACGTCTCCCTCGTTACAGTCCCTCCCCAAACAAGCGGTATTAATCTCGCCTTTCAGCCCGGAATCCGTGGGGATTCAATCGAGCCGGATTTCGGATGCACGGCAGGCCGACTTGTCAGTGCAGCCGGTTGCCTATTGAGCTGAGCTGACTTTCTAATCGGACAATGTTAGTGGCTACAGTCTCCATCCATGAAACAAACATCGAGCCTTCGCTTGGAACCGTCGGAGCCGGCATAAGGCCAATGTCCGACGGGGAGGCCTCTCAAACGTGCTGCCCCGCCCGTAGTTCTCCTCTATTAAAGTAAGCACTAACTCACGACTCGATATTGATATCCTCAAACATCTCTATGGCTTCATCCTTGGGATCACTTATTATCATCTTACATTATGTCTGCTGAAAAGACTTTCCGCGCCTACAGCCAGCAGCAGGGCAAAGACTATGCCCAGCTGCGCCTCGACTACAATGACAGCCTTTACCAGGCAATCCTTGACTACCAAAAAGCCGGCTCTGGCCAATTCGACACAATCCTCGACATTGGCTGTGGTCCCGGAACCGCAGTCCGCAGGCTTGCGCCACACTTTCAATCCGCCATTGGCCTTGACCCTTCAGAGGGAATGATCACTACTGCTCGATCTCTCGGCACCCCAGAAGAGAGCATCCGCTTTGAGGTCTCGTCAGCAGAGACCCTCTGCTCCGAGCTTGAGACTCCTATCCTGGAGGAGAGCGTCGATGTCATCACGGCTGCCACATGCGCTCACTGGTTCGACATGCCGCGCTTTTGGGAGCGCGCAGCCAAGGTCCTCAAGCCCGGCGGCACAGTCGCTTTCTGGACCGGCGGTTCCCTCCGCGTTGACAAGTCCATGGCCGACCATGTTGCCCTGCAAACTGTCGTCGAAGAGCTCGATGAGCAGCTAGAGGGCTACTTGCTGCCAGGCAACCTCCTCACCCGCGACTTGTATCGCCGCGTCCCCCTGCCCTGGACTTCGCCATCGCCCGTGCCAGAGTTCGAAGAGTCGTCCTTTAAGCGGCTGGAGTGGAACACGGGTGAAGTTTCTCCATCCGACGCCTTCTTCGCCAAGAAGCAGCCTCTCCCTCCAGCCTTGATCGAGTTGATGCTTGGAACCGCCAGTCCAGTTACGAGATGGCGCGAGGCCCACCCAGAGGCTGTGGGCACGGAGCAAGATGTTTTGCGCGTAATGAGAAGGAAGCTTGAGAAGATTCTGCACGATTCAGGTGTCGAGGAGGGTGCAGAGCTGATCCACGGTGACATGGAAGGGGCCTTGCTGCTGGTGAGGAAGAAGGCCATCTAACACAGCCACGGTATGGAATTTGGCTCGAGTCGGATGATAGGTTTTATGGTAATAATAATATGGCTTGCCGAATATAACAGAGCCGTGGAAGACGATGGAGGAATTATAGAAATCTTGGTCAGACTTTCGATTCTACTGTAGTCTTGCTAATACGGTGTTTTATGGCTTGGATTTTAATACCGCCATGGTGTTGAAAATTGTGCTCTAACCTTCTACGCCTGACACTTTATGACTATAAAGGGAAGTGGAATCATCAACAAAGAACAAGATAACAGTTCTCAGTCAAGGGATTACGGGGGATCAGTTTAGGAAACGGCCATGCCATGATCTGCAATTCCCGAGTCGATGAAAACCCCATCTCCAAGTTAAACAAAGATAAACCTCGACGTCGGTGCCTCCCTAGCCAGGTCACCTATTTTCGATCTGAGCGATATGACAATGCCAACTCGACGATGGGCACTTTAAATACCCTCAGCAGGCTTCACTATCTATCGGCGCAGTTATCCCATCAAGGGCCGGGCTTCAACTATATCAAAAAACACAATATCTACACATCATAGCATCATATCCCCATAGTAAGAACAATTCTCGACAAGTATGTAGACGGCTCCGTCTCTGTCATCCCCGCGAATGCTGACTGAAAAGTCTCCATCTACTCTATCATTACCCAAGACAGTAGCCTGGGTGTATGATCCCACCTCCAAAGGGAATATCAAGCATACTAGCCCCCTTGTGCAGAGTCGAATCGAGGTCGACCCCAACTCAGGTGTCTATGTGGTAGCACCGATAGCTCGAAATTAGTAATATGAACATTTATTCTGTATTCTTATTATTTGCAAGTTCAAACCAGCCCGCCATGCCATCATTACCAACATACCCTTTAACAAAGCAAGACGCCATACCCAAGACACCACCCCCATAATAAATAGCTGTATATGCACATTAAAACTCATACGACCCCTTATCGCCGTTTGTACGTCGCGGAAAGTAGCTCCTCAAACGCTCTACGATCTTGTTCATGCGTCACCTGAGACAGGTTAGCGGGCCTCGTCGGATCTTTGCCGTCATCGCCGTAAGGGTAGTAGCCGAAATCCTTGGAGCAAATCCAAGGACTGGGCTTCTTTGAGATGTCAAAGGTGATGTAGCGGTCTGATGATAGCTGAGGGGCCTTGAAGACGTCCAGCTGGCGGAAGAGATCTGTCGGCTTGTCCCAGCTGAGGCAGAATTCTAGAAGCTGAGGGAGACTCTCTCGGATATTGTCGAATACCGTTTCCCACCTCCCGTGGAAGAGATATATCTGATGCTCATCCCAACCGTAGTACGGCTCGCTAGACACCCTCTCCCAATCCTCGGTATCAATACGCCACCCTGCAATGTCGGCCTCATTCACGCGCATATGCGAGGCGATGAAGCAGCGGTTCAGCCGCAAGCACGTCAGCGTCTTTTGAGAAAGGACCCAGTCGAACTGTCGGTGGTGGCCGATGACGTATTCACCGATCGTCAGCGTCCTGAGGAACGGAAAGTCGAGGCCTTGGCCGTTGAACTTGCCCGGCATGACCCCCCAGCGGTCCTGGGCGGCGATTGTGAGCTCGACCAGCTGGTCGGCAACAGAAGGGAGGAGCGTCTTTTGAAGGTGTGGCTCGTAATCGCGACGCTCCAGGTGATGCGTGTCGTAGGCGTACGCGTTCCGGTTATGTTCCACGCAGAACATGATGTGCAGGCGGAAAATATGCTTGAGGAGAGCCTCTGAGATGTCAGGCGGGAGAGCAAGGTTCTGCAAGTTCTCTAGTGCCAGCTCTCGGATGATAGTCATTTCAGCAGAGTCACTGCGGGCTCTCCGCTGCTGCATAGCGTCGAGAATACTCCTCAACGTGTGTTCGCGGGTAGACTGCAGCTCGCGGTCTCTGGTGCTGCCCCAGTGGTTATGATCCCCAAGGCACCACTTGGAAAAACGAACGCTGATCGCCTTGATGTTTCTCAGCTCGGCGATGGCATCGATGGCTGAGGTGAAGGCCGGCCATTCGCCCTTTTCCTCCCAGTCGTGCCACGTCGTCGGGTCACGGCCGTGTACCAGATCCTTTGCCGGGCACGTCTCGATGGCCACACTCTGGGCGGCATCACGTACGGCTTCGAGACCGAGCAGGCTCTTCCAGGATTGAAAGTCCTGGCCTGCGGTCTCGAGGGTATGGTACAAGGTCAGGTGTCTGAACAGCGCCCTCGTAACCAGGTCGTTCCACGAGCGGCACACCAGGCGGGCCTGGCATAGATAGCGGCGACTTTGGTCTCTCTGAGGAGGAACGAGGTGGTCAAGAATTCGAGCTACTAATTCCGTCGGCAGGTCGTTGAGCGTCATGTTAGAAAAGCGACAGTGTTTCTTTGTAGGTACTCAGAAAATGAAATGGTCGATGATGGGAGCCGAGATGTCGTCTTGGCCGAGATAGATGAAACCTGACAAGTCACGCGACTCGAAGTCCTGGATAAAAAAGGATACGGGGTACGAGTACAGTGGCAACGCAACAGGCAGCAAAGATGGCTAATAAAAGCTCCCTAGAAGGCTGTGAGCTGCATGTATCGTCAGAGGGCATCGTAAGCGCTAACGCATCGGGCCCTGGCGGGGCATGCATCTGTTTAAAGACAGTCGCGCTCAGCTCGACCTCACCTCAGCTCCCCGGGTTGCTTCTCGCGAACTCCGTTGAGCAGATCATGTGATTTGAATAAGGTTTATCGAGAGAAAGGCCATGGTGTTCCATGTCACAGTACACTCAAAGGTTTCTTAGATCTCGCTATAGCGTTCAGAGGTGTCAGATGGATGGATTCCATCCTTGCGTTAATCCCATCCATGCACGCCGCTGCGCTGATCTATTTTTGGAGATGCAACAGCAGTTGAAACACATGGATGTAAATTTAAACTCTATATCTTCTCCCCTCCACTCGTCATGACGGACTTGCCCATCTCTCGGCTTCCTTCTTTAATGCTGCATTAAAGGCATTCCAATTCCCATTTGGTTGATGCGTCTTTACCCAAGACCCAAGCAGAGTGACAAAGTTCCCTGAATAGTCCTCTCGTTGGATAAACGTCGTTCCTCCCGGGGTTTTCTTGCTCGGGGAGAAAGAGAAATAATGTCTACCCTTGACGACTAACGGTAGAGACCCTTCCCATGTGAAGCCCGCGAGGTCATTTGCCTGCACGGGTAAGTCGATGTCCATGATTGGGGATATAAGATCAGGTCAAATGACATACTATTACGACGGGGTTGAATACCATTCCGTGCATCGATACTCTGATCTTATCTCTGCGCTGGAGCTCAAGTGGTTTCTTGTTTGAGTCGGCAGGGCGAATATCCCATCCTTGCTGCCATTGTTGATATCGGTCAAAGTCGAGAAACTAGTAGCAACGGGGCAAATTAGATATTTTCTATCAAATTCCTCATTATACGCACGACTGAACGAACAACATCTGGCGGCGCCTTGATCTCGACTTGGGCTTTGACGGTGAGGGTGCGTGTCATTGTGAACTTGCACTGTGCCACGGTGGATTGCTGGTCAATTGTCATGCAATTAAACAACTAGAATAGCAGACAGAAAGATTTCTGATGAATAAACAGTGAATGAACCAATTCTCAAAGGATGGCCATATTTATTATATTCCTTTTCACATGTCTGTACATACTTTTGCGTCATAGTGAAAGCGAAAAATGAGCGTAATGGTCATGTGATCCTTCCGAGCCCGTTCCTCGCGCGACGCTCGTGCATGCTCGGCCAACTCTCGGGCCCTTGGTACAGGAACATGCGGAGGGGACTGGACGATATAAAGAAACTCAATTCCAACGGAAAAGCATCAATCTCATCACTCTCATCTCTTACACAAAGACATCAACTGTTCCCAGACAAAAGACTTTTAATCGCACTTCTCTTCCACTGCCAATTTACCTACTTCACCACAAGGATGACCTCCAAAACTGTGGCATTCCTTGGCGCCAGCACTGGCGTGGGCCTCTCAGCGCTCAAGCACACGCTCGCTGCAGGCCATCAAGCCGTCGCTCTTTGCCGAACGCCCTCCAAACTCTCTGCCATCCTCCCCGCAGAGTCAAATCCCCGCCTGCAAATCGTGCAGGGAAATGCCCACGATCTCGACGCCGTCTGTCAAATCCTCAAGAAGGAGGATGGCAGTCTGGTCGATGAGATTGTCTCCACCATTGGCGGCAAGATGATCCTGAGCAAGTTGAGCATTGACGACCCAAATGTCTGTCGGGAAGGCATGGCTGTTTTACTCGATGCTCTCGCTCAGCTCCGATCGCAGGGAGCCACGGGAAGACCCTTGATTGTGGTTTTTAGCACTACCGGCATGTCTCGCTTCGGTCGGGATATTCCCATTCTCATGATCCCGCTGTATCACGTCCTGCTCAAGGTTCCCCACGAAGACAAGAGGATCATGGAGGATAAGCTGGCCGAAAGCGGCGAGGACTTTGTCATTGTCCGAGCGAGTTTACTGGTTGATGGCGAAACGGAGAAGGCGATCCGGGTCGGCATCGAGGACCCAAAGACGGGACGCGAGTCTGATGCTATTGGCTATACCATCTCGAGGGAAGATTCTGGGAAGTGGATTGCCGAGAATCTGCTGTTGAAGAGGGAAGCCAAGTACCTGGGCAAGATTGCAACTATCACGAATTGAGGGCAAGAGCACATGTTTGGGGGAAGGGGACTCAGCGCATGGATACCCATGACTGCACATGAGCGGGTTTCGGCCATGATTTATAGATTTGTTTTATTAATTAGCAATACGGCTCTTGTATTACTCGCAAATACATTTTATTTTCAACAAAACATTTCCCTCATGGATGTCACGTCAAAATGTTTGATCAATTGAACTCCAAGCAGTAGAGCAGCTACCTACCCGGAAGGGCAGCTGACGAATGCGGGGCCGTGATAGCGCTTATCGGGTGGTCTGCGCCTTAACAAGATGCATCAGGAGTACCTCTATGACGCAGTACGATAATCAATACCTCAATAGCGAGATGTATGATGTCCGATATGTTACCAGGAAGCGTATAATGGGAGCTTTTATAGAGACAAGAATCCGGAAGATAAACTAGGAAGAGTACACAGAGCTGTTGAAATGAGAATGGCTTGTTCTTTGGAAGTCACGGCTGTTCAAAGCAGGTGGCTATTTTCTACACCATCCACTCCAGTGCGACCGCAAGCCAGACAGACTCTCAACTCGAAGATGAGCGAGGCCAACCTCGCCAAACACCGAATCTAGGACGTTGCAGGCAACCGAATCATACACACCAGCGCGTAAACTTCAGTCCTAGCCCCGAGAACGCGCCATGTCATCGGCATCGCCGCCTCCGAACCATCTCGCGTCCGCCTCGGCTTCGGCGGCCGAGAAAAACGCGAGCTCGGCCGCCCCCGCGAGGGCCGCCAAGCTCCGTAGCTGCGTCGTTTGTCGCAGCCGCAAAGTCCGGTGCGACAAGCTCTCGCCCTGCTCAAACTGCCGTCGCGCCAATATCCCCTGCGTCGTCCCGTCGAATGATCGTCCGCCGAGGTGGGCGCGTCGGCTTGAGCGTGCCGCCGACGCTTCGACTCAGGATGTCACTCAAGTCGCGGAGCAGGGGGGTGAGCAGGTCATGGAGAGGCTGAGGAACTTGGAAGATCTTGTCAAGGAACTTAGAGGACAGCTTGAGCAGGCGAGTGCCGGTGCGAGTCCTGCTGGGAGTGGCTCGGCCCAGGGTAATTCTCCGTCGGAGAGGAGGCGAGATGGATCGAGCCCTTCAACGTCGACCACCTCGGACGTGCAGAAGTACTTTGGAAGAATGGTTCTGCAGGATGGAAGCCGGGCGAGATATGTTGCCAGTGGCTTCTGGTCTCGCATTAGTGACGAGGTTTGTAGACTCACCCTGCCCTCTGCAACCGGACCAAGGGCTAATAGCTTGCTCTCACATAGCTCGACGGCTTAAAGATGGATACTCGGCTGCCGGGTGACGAAGAAGAAGACAACGAATCTTCGGACGATGACCTTCCTACAACTGCCCCTTCCACACGGGAACTGGAGAGGGCGCCTTCAGAACGACACGCATTCTTATTCCGACACAACCTGACGGGCGCTGCCCCCGAAGTTGGTGACCTGCGTCCACTCCCATCCCAAGTCCCTTTTTTGCTCGATATCTTCTCCGAGAACGTCAATATCGTCGCACACATCATTCACATGCCCACTATAAGAAAAATGATGCGCGAGACCCGCAGCTCTGGCACTAGTCTCTCACCTACCAACGAAGCCCTCATGTTTTCCATCTACTACGCCGCCGTGACATCTATGGAGGAAGACGATGTCATGACCAACTTTGGCTCTTCAAAGGCAGAGCTCAATCTGAAATATCGTCTGGGTCTGGAGCATGCTCTGGCCAAGGCAGACTTTCTGAATGATCCCAGTATTGTGCTTGTTCAGGCCTTTGCCATCTTTCTCATGCTTGTGCGTCGTCACGATAGCCCGAGATATGTATGGATGATGACTGGACTGTTGATCCGGATGGCCCAAGCTATTGGACTTCATCGAGACGGATCGAGGTTCCCGCATCTTACCCCCTTTGAAGTGGAACAGCGACGCAGACTGTGGTGGATGGTGTGCGTCATTGACGTTCGTGCCTCCGAAGATCAGGGAACCGAATTCACAATATCCAGGGATAGCTTCGATACCAAGATGCCCCTCAACATCAACGACGAGGATCTCGATCCCGATACCAAGGAGATGCCCCCGGCGCGAGAGACCGTCACCGACATGTCGTTTGCGCTCGCCATGCTAGAGATTGCCGATGTTTCAAAGAAGATCATGTCCTCGACCATCAATGGAGTCGGGCCAAGTCTCGACGAGCAGGTCCGTCTGCTGGATGAAGTCTGTGAAAAGGTCGAGCACGGCTATTTCCAGTTTTCGACTGAGCGAGGAGACATTCTATACTGGGTTGGCCTCATGTGTCTCCGCTTGCTTCGTTCTAAGCTGATCCTGCTCATCTACCTCCCCGCTCTTTTTGCGTCGCCGGATGAGCAATTCTCTGAAGAGGTTCGAGATAAGCTACTCGTTGCGGCGATAGAGGTTGCAGAGTACAACCACGCTCTGAACGCTGAGCAGAAGTGCCGTCAATGGCGTTGGATTTATCAGACCTACACGCACTGGTACGCCATCGTCTATCTCTTGATAGAGATATGCCGTCGGAAGTGGTCACCCGTTATCGAAAGAGCATGGGTCGATCTGCATAGCAGCTGGTTGATTCCCTCACAGCACAAAATGTCCAAGCACTCCAGAGTTTGGGTGCCGCTGAGGAAGTTGATGGCCAAAGCCAGAAAGCAGCGAGAGATGGAGCTTGCCGAGATACGGGCCCAAGGGGTGGCTATCGAGCTGCTAGAGAGACGTGGCGGCAATGTGCCCATGCCTGCAAGCTCAGGGCCATTTTCTACGGCGAATGGCGAAGACCCGTTCCCCGAGTACTGGAAAGGACTTGTCACTGCACCTGCAGATACCAGCAGCCAGTCTCATGTTCCTTTGGCTGGTGGACGTGGTTTCGATGCACAAGGCGTCACGCAGAGTGCTGATGCTCTCCACGACAACTCCACATCTGCTAACCATGGCATATGGCAAAACACAAATATCCAACACATGCCCACGGGAGGGCAAACAGGGCCTTCAGTCGGATCTGTTCGCATGCACCCAACTTCAAACATGGAGTTTCAGAATGATGTCGAGGAACAAAGAACAGTGCCCCTAGAACGGCCTGCTGGACAGTCGACGGGTGCTATGGACTCGTCTTGGCAGTGGACAGCTAGCGACGGTATTTCCAATTCCCTCGCAGATATGGACGTTGCCATGGAAGTTGACGAGGTCGACTGGAATACGTGGTTACAGTCTGCTGTTGGTATGGAGTTGAATCTGAACCAGATGGAGCCTACGTGATTGAGGTGGCTATCAGTGTTCTTATTATCTTCTTTTCCTCATGGAGTTTCATTCTCTACTATACTTGACCCGAAATCTAGGCTTAAATGATACCGATCCTCTCTGGATAGAGTGTCTATCGTTCCACCCTGAGACCAACACGCAAGGCATTTGACCCCCAACCCAAATACATCAACTGCCGCAGGAAAACCCCTGGACCCTGGTGGTAATGGCATTATTGCATTAGATCATGCTGATTCAGCCCTCTTGTTTTGTGAAATAGTATGCAGCTATGGCATCATGCGGCAGTGGAGATATCATTCAACGATAAGTGGACTGTGATGGCTCAGCGAGGTTACGTCCTCTCATGCTCGAATGATGCCATGATCTGAAGGTTGAGGGGAAAAGCATAAGTATGCTGGATGTCTCGGGGTCTGATCAATGGCTGCCACAAACAATAATCTGGGCTTGAATTACTTGTATCGATCTAGACTGTCTACTACCTAGTTCATAACCAACATGGCTATCCAAAAGGTCGCAGTTGTTGGAGTAAGTCAATACACACCTCACCGATAATTTATAACGTTTAACCTTTATAACCTGTCAGGCCTCGGGCACTCTCGGCACCAAGGTTGTCGAGGCTCTGCTCAGTGCCGGCTTCGATGTCACAGCCATCACTCGAAACGAGTCAACGGCGACGTTCCCTGAAAACGTCACAGTCAAGAGAGCCGACATCACCTCTGTTGATTCAGTCAAGGACGCAATTGCAGGCCAGCACGCAGTTGTCTCTACCGCGGCAACAGCAGCAGCCGCAAACCAAAAGATCATCATCGACGCTGTCATCGCTGCCAAGGTCCCAAGGTTCATTCCCTCCGAGTTTGGAATTCCATCTCGCGAGTACCGCGACACCAAGATTGGCGGTCTCCTCGCGTCCAAGATTCACAACACGGACTATCTGATTGAACTTGCTAAGCAGAATGTCTGGTTCTCTTGGACTGGAGTCTCCAACGGACTGTTTCTAGACTGGGTAAGTTTCTTAGTTCTCCGTCGCTAGCAACATTGACAGCTGACAGAGAGCGCAGAGCATCAGAAGCGGCAGAAGCTTTGTCGACCTCAAGAACCACAAAGGCACCATCGTCGATTCGGGTAATGAGCCATACTCAACCAGCACACTAGGTTTCATCAGCCAAGCCGTGGCCGCCGTCCTGAAGAAACCAGATGAGACAGCAAACAAGTACCTCGACATAGCCGGCGTCATTACCACGCAGAATGAGGTTTTGCGGATCGCTGAGAAGGTGACGGGTGCCAAGTTTGACATCTCGCACGTTAGTGGCGCCGAGCTGGAGAAGATTGGCGATGAGAAGCTTGGAAGACATGATTACAGTGCTTTTGGGGAGTTTATTCAGCAGTTCTTATTTGCTGATGGCGCGGGACATGCGCTGAAGCCTGAGAAGAGTGCGAATGAGCTTCTCGGCTTGAAGGAGGAGAATCTTGAAGAGCTGATTAAGAGCATTGCAGATGAGTCATAAGAGGTTTGCAAGGAGATAGTCTCGTTGACAGATGAAATAATGTCAAGTTCTCAGTGCTCAAGTTATTGGGCGACGCCAGACTAGCTAGCACCACGAGTTTATACTGCGGGTCATTTATGAATCCAGGTACTCCATAGTGCACTTCGTCTCAGTTCTACAAGGCTAAATATAAAGCCACGGNNGCCCGGCCCTTGATGGGATAACTGCGCTGATAGATAGTCTCAGTTCTACGCGGCAAGTTGTATACGTAGGCCTCACAGCCCTTGTCGGTAAAAGTCATGCTGTAAATTGCCCTCCAAAATAAATAGGAAGCTAGATACAGTGACATAAACATGGCGGCTTAACCGTCCACTCAAGACCCCCCAAGTTTGGGGTCCTCGAACTGTATCCTGCCCGCGCTGACATCTGGGTATATGTCAAACCGTCGCTGTGAATTCATAGGGATACTCTTCCTCGTGCCAGTGATCTTATCCGCCTCTAGTTCCCACTCGACAATCGTCTCCTTCTCCTCGGCTTCCACAACAACCTGCGCCATCGGGTCCACGACTAAGCTATGGCCCCAAGCAACAAGAGTAGCCCTGGTGTCTCGGGCAGGGCCACACAGGACAACGTAAAGTTGGTTATCTAAAGCTCGAGCCTGAGCCAGAAGGCGCCAGTGTATGGATCCGGTAGCGATAGGGAACGCGCTTGGATAGATGAGAGCAAAGGCACCCTTGCGGGCCGCGATGGTTGCAAGCTCTGGAAACCGAATGTCGTAGCAAATGGCAACGGCAATCTTGCCGTAGTCGGGCAGATTGATCAAGCCGAGCTTGTTGCCAGAGTCCAGATACTCTGATTCGTAGTAGGTTACTCTTCCTGGAATGTCCACGTCAAAGAGGTGTGCCTTGCGGTACAACGCCAGCAAGTTGCCCTCAGGGTCAAAGATGAGGCTCGTGTTGTAGTGCTTTTTTGTTTGGGGGTTGAATTCAGGAATCGAGCCGCCAATGAGATAGATCTTATTCTCGGAAGCCATAGCCGACAGCGCGTAGAACGTTGGCGCCTCCTCTCGTTTGGGAGGTGACGGTACTAGTGTCTCTGCAAATTCGGGGAGATACTTGCTGCCAAAAGGAGAGTTGAAGTATTCGGGCAGAACGACAATCTTGGAGCCAGAAGATGCGGCCCTGGCGACCTGGGCGGCTGCACTCTTGAGCGTCGCGGCCTTGTTTGCGCCTTCAACGAGTTGCATGAGCTGAACGCAGGCCAGCTTCACAGGCTGCTTAAGCACCGGGTTATCGTCAGTAGACATGGTGTAGAGAGGTGTAAGACTTGAAAGTATTGATGGCACAGATTCGGGCAATGGGTGTCAAGGCAGGCTGGCAGATCAGGCGATAACGAGGAGAAGGAGGGGGGCACTCAAGTTATGCTTTCGGGATCGGGGTCTCGGGAACACATCCCGATCTTCATGCGGGATCCGATTGGCGATCTTATAACTAGGTAGTATAGCAACCATGGAGGCTACATGACGTCGTTCTATGCAGAACGGGCTATTGGTAACCCGGTCACCTGTATCATGGAATTGAGTTGAGTAGGTAGGCAGGCAATCATGACTCAACATAGATAGTATCATAGGTAGGTATATATCAAGAGACAATAATAGTTCGCAATCACAAAAAAGAGTAATTTTCAAGTATCTGGGAGCTATTCAACGAGGGACAGAAATACATGTAATGAATGGCCAAGACACATCTCGAGACAGAGTGATAGGCAATCGCCGTGCTGCACTTGGTGCTTCTGCCTAGGACTGTAGTCAAAATCGTTCGGCGACTTCACAGTTTGGTGAGCTTGAATGCCTGGTTGGCTCCTCCGTGACCAGGCCAGACAATGATGGCTGTGCCGTTGGCCTTGTCGTTGCCTCGGAGGTCCAGGTAGCCGGTAGGATACTTGGCGTTGCGGAGCCTGCGTTGTTTACGCCGTCAGTACATGTTATCTAGATCAGATAGGGCCGGTTAGCGCTGCCATACCTGACGATGGTTCCACTCGCGATCTCTTCAATGGGTCCTCCTTCGAGGTACCACTGGGAAGCAGCATCCCACACGTCGTTGCTGCCGCACTGGACCTTATCCTTGAACACTATAGAAGTTCTGTCAGCACGAAGTCAAACCTGGTGGCCTCGCCCTCGCTCGACAGTACCTACCGCTGGAATACAGGACGAACTTGGTGGCCGTGTTCTTGATCACCACGCGGGTCTCGAAGCCTGGGACCGAGTAGAACTCCCAGATCTGGTTCGTGTTGCTCGTGGGGCGACCGTCAGAGCTTCTGGACGTCAGTAGGTGCTCGTAAAGGCTCGGGCTGGTGAGAACTCACTAGCCGATGACGGGAGGGTCCTGGCCACCTCCTGCGTTCTGATCAACAAAGGTGCCGACGCTCTCAACCTGGAGGTTGGCCTTGAAGCGGTACACGGGGTCGTTGGAAGGCATGATGATGAGGTTGCTGAAGCTTGGAAAGAAGGGGTTGTTGGTGGTTTGGAGTCTGGGATGGGTGAGTGTGAGTTTGAACTGTGAGATGATGAGGGATAAGAGTTTTCCTGTGGAGGGGATTCTCGGGCTTTTATAGACCTCGAGATACCAAATGCCACGGCGAGAAGGAAGCCCTCATCCGGAGTCTGTCGGAGCTGACTCCTGAATGCTCGATGCTCGTTGGATCAGGTACCCAGATAGTCTCAAACTTGGCGCATACGTGATCAACGGGGCCGTAGGATAGACTGCCAGAAATGAGGCCGCCCAGACTGCATGGTGAAGCGAGTGTTCAGGCGCTTCGACGAGAGCCATAAACATCTTGGCTGAGACATACGCGACCCGGTCTGGTTCCCGTCTGGCTGAAGATGAAATAACATCTAAATCATCTCGAGGCTTTGCCGCGGGGTTGAAAGACATGCATAAGTGGTGGACCCACCATCATATGTCTCAGAAGGCAGTTGTTGTTTTTGTTAATATAGGTACGGCACAACGCTACACCAGATCGAGTTCTCTACTAAACTAATGCTACCCTTTAAATAACTTGAATAACTCTTCTGGCTAATTTTCAAATTTCTCTTGGGTGTTTTCCAGCACTCACTCTCCCTGACCGAGAAGATTGTGGCTTGCTACACAGCAGCTAGCCAGTCATCCTCCAGTGACATTCAGCTCCAAGAAACAAGCCACTTACAACAGCTGTTGCCCCATATGTAGAACCTTGCATGAGATACATAATACCATCCAAGACAGGTCAGTTTGGTCATTCTATCAGAGAGGTTCAGCTCAGCCAAAAAGACCTTGTTGAACTATTTGGGCGTACCGCCTGAGACACTGAGCACCTGTCATGCCAATATCATCCGAGATGTGTCATGGCACGCGATGCAAGGATATGAAGATGGGGACCAGCTCGGGATTTGATTGCTCCAAATCATTCACGGCACTATTCTGTAGCAGATCGGCATAGGCCGGCCGGCTGGAGCCCGTTACGACGCAATACATAGTTACTAGGCGTAAACGAATGAATGATAATGTGCATGATTGTGTCAGATACTCAGTCAGATGATGAGAAAGCGTTGAGAGGCTGGGAAAAGTGCAGAAGCGGCCGAGGTTTGCATTGCATATGCATCGTTTTGATACGAGTTGCAGTGTGCAGCAATTGTAGGGAATCCGATTCATGTACCTCTACAGTGATATCCTTTGAGGAGCACGCGATCAGTTCCCTGCCATCTCCCCTGGAAAGTTGAACGGCACTTGCAAAGCGAGACTAGCCCGCGAAGGGACTTGGAGCTTCGTCATATCACGAACTGATGCTTCGTGTCTAACACATGCATCCGAAGCTTGAGCTGTTTAAACTTCAAGACATTGGACCCCTCGCTCATCTTCTCCTCTTTGGGCCCTTCAGCTGTGAGCGTGGCGGCAACGCTGTTTGAAGAAGCAGATCAGCTCCATCCTTACCAGCCAGCCACCATGATACACTCGGGCACTCCGAAAATGCTGCCAAGTACTGTTGTGATAGAAAACCTCCATGGCTCCAGAAATGCGGTAGTACAGCTGAAACGGTAAAGGTGCGCTGGGGGGCCACGGCAGGTTCTCAAGCCACCAGAGCGGGCAGGGACATTGCTGCATGGATGCTGTCGGTGAAACAGGCGAAAAACGTCCTTGTACTTCGTTCTCGACAGTTGAGATAGACATGTACTTGAGCCTATGGGATTGTTTGAGAAAAGGGGGTGCTTCGTCATGTTGTGTCGCTCGAGCTTCGGCGGGCACCAATACGGGCCGGGCCGGGGCAAGTATGGGCCATTTACGAGGCGTTACCTCATCAGAACCATAGTACTGCCGCGTGTTAAGCTTGAAGTTTTAAATATGTATTCTTGTCCTGAAACGGGAAGCCTGGTGGGCAGCTGAGCGACTCTGATAGCGGGAGGGGCGCAGCAAGAATCACGGAGGATATGCACTCCGTGCCCTCTACGTGGCAAAGAAACTATGGAAACTGGTGAAGTAGAATTATGTCGAGGATATAGAAGGCGGCAGGAATCAACCTGATAGTTATTAAGACTGAATTTTTCGACCAATTTCGAATACATGAAGGTAACGTCAGTTCTCAAACTGCATCAACATGCAAAAGATCAACGCATATTGCAATTTGTTAGGTCCATACCCGATGGTGGCTCCAACATCCCTGTAAACAGCCATCTTCCAAGAAGCCCAAGATCAATAACTACCGAGCAGCAACATACGTTCAGTCTTGAAATCGATGCTAGGATGTCGATCTAGTAGAGAAAATCGGGTTGCCTGTCGACGACTGGGCACTGCTGTTCTACTCAACACGCCCAGGACCCAGCACAGCGTCAAAGAAATTACTGCTCCTCCGTGGCAGATTCGGCACACCATCTGCCCGGACGTTCTCTAGGCGCGTCTCAACGTTCCGCGGTGTTGTCGAAAGCTGCACACTTGTCTCCCTCGGCCGGTTTTGTGAAAGGAACTTTTCGACACCAAAGACTTCTGGGACGGCAGATACGACGACTTGCGCTGCTAGTTGTTGGAGGTACTCTTTTTCTGCCGCCAGCGTGGCCGGGATCGGTGATGATCGGGCTCTGGAGATTCCGGATTTGGTCGCTGGGAGGACTGATGGTTGTTCGGTGGTCGTCACTGTAGGAGCTGTTGTTGTTTGATCCTCAGACCTGGACTCTCGAGCACGGTTGCCCGAGGTCTCAGTGGTTGACTGGTTGTCCGGCACTGTAGGGGACGTGCCGTTTGCTGTTGCGGCGCTACCATCGTCTTTCTCTTCGAAGAAGTCCATGAGAGAACCCCGGGATTCTGGCCGTAGAAAGTCATTCATAGACGTATCAAGATCGTTCAAGCTGTCTCCGTTCTGGGGTGATTGGAAGTCGAAGGGGTTTCCAATCTCAGCATCATCCCCGGCCCTGGGAGGATCCTCGAGTGTCTCGTCACCGTTGACTGTAGGCTCAATAGGCTGACTTTCTTTGCTGGCACCCGAAGTGGAGTCGCTGTTCTTCGCAGTTTCATCACCATGTGTGTCATGGACTGAGCCCTGCCCTTCATCGCCTTTCTCACCCGGGGGTGGTGTGGTGAAAACGTCGTGATGGGTCAACTCTTGACGTCGCTGTTCATCTTCGTCCAGATCAATCATATTCCTATCAGGAGAGGTAGTCAATCTATCGAGATAAAGCTCTTCTCCTCTCTCTAGAATATCTGGCTCCTGATTGGGAACTGAAGGTGCTGCCACTACTAATATCAACAGTTAGACATGAAATTTGCGGGCACCTGATACACGAATAGACTCACCTCGAACGATGCTCGACGGGTTTTCGCTCTGCTCCTTGACAAACTCGATGACAGAGTCTCTGTAAAGTATGCTCATGTCTTCTGGGTCAAAGTGCCTCAGGTCACGAAGAGGGACCCAGCCAATAGAGCTCTCTTCCGGAAACTTCAGCCCGTCAAAGTAAAGGACGGGGAATTGACGTTTGGAGACCAAAGGACCGCCGTCCTCGTAGCCCTCGGCCCAGTTCGTATTCTCATCGTTAGGGACGGCGTAGCAGGGTGGCGTCTTGTCCAGCAAACCCGTCTCCAGCAGTGACCCCTTGCAACCGATCTGCTGGAAGCCACCCCAGGGGAGAATGAGGACCGGGTAGAAGCTCTTGAAGTTCTTCCAGTAAAGGGCATAGATCTCACCTGGCGTGGGGTTGATGATGCCAGACACAGCCTGGCTGCTGCGTGTGTGAGGGCCGCCGTGGATTTGACCCCGGGGCTCACCAGTGCCGCCGTCAACTCGTGGCTTTTTCAGGCGTTTGACATTCGGTGGCATGCCAATCCCCTTCTCAAATGCCCCTTGGGCTACAACGTTATTCTTTCCTGCCAACTCCGAGTTGCAGTTCGTGACAAGAGTGCCCAGGATTTGGATGGCCAGCTCGTGCTTCCTGGGCACGTTGCCGTGGACCTCAGTGGCCAGGTGCTTCGCGGCGCCGAGGATGGGGTCATTGGTAAAGTGCTGGTGATGCTCTTTGCACTCCAGAATGTACCACTTGCCATCCTTGCGAGGGTAGCGGGCGATGGTGTACTTGATTTCTGCGTTTCCGTCTTGAAAGACTTGGTCAAAGTCGATTGATCTTTGATTTTCAGGCGAGTCGTCGAGGCGGGGGCGCTTCTTGGGTTCGCTTCCCGATTCGGAAAGACTTGTTAGTCTCTTCCTCGTAAGGCGAAGTTGATATGGCCTGGGGTCCGAGCCTTGTTGACGATATTCTCCGTCTTGGTGATCTGAAGCGGGCGGAGTGCTTACTTGGGGCTGGGAATGGTGAGGCGGCGGAGACCCAGGATCTGGAGGTGGAAGTGACTCCGGATGGCGTTGTGGCCTTGAAGCAGGCTGAGAATCCCTTTGACGTTCACCGTCCGGTTGGGATTGGCCTCGATTTGATTCCCTAGTCTCGGTAGATTCGTGTGGTTTCTCAGGATCGCGCCTTTCTTCAACACGCGTCTTCGGTAACTGGGCTTGATCCTTCTCGCTGGACGGTGAAACTGGGATCTCTGGCGCCGGATCCGAGTCCCAAATAATGGGCTCATGCTCGCCGGTAGGTGTCTTTTCCCCTCTCCGTTCCCTCATCCACTGCCCTGCGAGCGAATCCCCCAAAATGTCTACAAACCCAGCAAAGAGCTTCTTGTGTCGCTCCTGTACTTCTGCTGCAAAGTCGCGTTCCTTGCTTTCCAAGGTCGAAGCCTGCCGCTGCTCGAGTTCCTTTAGCTGGCCAGCATACTCAACAAGTCGATCCCCCGCTGAAGTGAAGTCGCGGCTGGAGGGATCCAGTCCTATGATCGACTTGAGTTCTTGGTCAACGAGGGCTCGCTGGGCTGCATGTTCCTCCTGAAATATCTCCTGAGGAGTCTTGATCGTCGGGGCTTCCAGGCATTTTACCATCCAAGCTCTGATTTCGGACTCCCTGGCTGACGCTGCCGTTGTAGCGTCGCCCATTCTAGTGATGGGGGCGCTCGCCGGTCGATCCTGTGTTCTTTAGCTTCGTTGTAGTGTGGCGAGTCGCTGGAAGAAGACCAACCGTCCTCGTGCCACCGGACTTTATCAGCAGAGTCAGTCACTGGCCTGTTTCTCTCGCGAATACACCAAGTATTGGACTTTGTTTCGTGATATTCCAGGTCGTTCCAAGGTTGAGAAGCCAGAATCGGTGAGCAGCAGGGCTCATTGGGAGGAAATGGCCTTTTGTATTCTCTCCCTACTACGTAGGACTGCCAGCCAGCCTGATTCCCTCCTCGTCCAATGGGAAGACTATCCGCCGTAACCCGGGGCACCATCCTAGCCTCTCGCCGTTCGTCATCTTTTTGCTTGTTGGTTGTGTTACCAACATCCAGGGATGGTGGCCAATAACAGTGTTGGACAAACAACTTGGCGTTGTAATGTGGCTTGACGCGTTGAACTAGTCTTGTTATCTCTTCTCCCAAAATGCCGTTTTGGACGAATGGGAGAAGACGCCCCTGGTTATCGCTAAACGATGTTTCTTTTTTCTGTTCACTATGCCGCCTTAATTTCACATCGTCAACGGTGTGGCTAACTAGTTCACGTTTCATGTGTGCTGCTTGGGACAGAATTAACGACGGTTAACGGCCAACGAGTTGTCAACGGTAACGGGGCATGCACTGCGAGCAAGAACTGTTACAATGGCCTTGCCTATGTATATCAGGCTCCTGGTCTCATGTACCCCGTCGACTCAACACATCAATCCGGCATTGTGTTTCGTGCCCCCGCTACCCTGCTCATGGGACATCCCATAGTTAAGGCAATTAAGGTCTCTAACAGCAAAACTGTGGCTTGCATATGGCCAACAAACTGATCGACTCCATCACCCAAGCCGCGCTTCAAGTATCTGTAACAAATGTTCAGTCACCTCCGGCAACCACTTATCAAAACAACATCCTACCCACTCTCTACTGATTAGCCTAGCTATAGCGATTGGATAATTGGTCAAACTCCATTGGGTAGGCTACCAAAGGCATTAGTTAAGAAGTGCCCACACGGGAATCGGATGCCAGATGTAGAGCCGAAAACCACCTCATTCGGACTTAAGATACCGGCGCCCAGTTACGTCACATATTAATACCTCCCTCAACCTCGACTCTCCATCAGCTGCTCACTCCAGGTGATCAATCCATATATCAAAATCCATCCAAGATGTACTCCCCACGCGTCGGTGATAGACTAGATAGCCTCGACACCCCATCCATGATTGTCGACCTGGATCTCATGGAGGCCAACATCAAGAGGCTCTTTGACAGCCTCCTACCTACTGGCCTCAGCATTCGCCCTCATCTGAAAACGACAAAGAGCGCCATCCTCGCTCGCAAGCTTGTCGCCGCGGGGGCAAAAGGCTGCTGCGTGGCCAAGGTCTCTGAAGCCGAGGCCATCACAGCTGCGGGGTTCGACGACATCCTCATTACCTGCGAGATCATCGGCCCAGCCAAGGTGAAGCGGCTGGTGGAGCTTTTCAGGAAGCACAAGACGATAAGAATCGTCGTGGATAGTGATGTTGGCGCAACGGCGATCAACGATGCGTTGGCACAGTCTGGTATCACGGAGCTCATCTCTGTCTTGATTGACTTGGACGTGGGACTGCGCCGAACGGGTGTTGCTGCTGGAGAACCAGCTGTAGCTCTCGCAAAGCACATCAGCACGCTTAAACACCTGCGTTTGATCGGTATACAGGGATATGAGGGTCACTTGCAGCATCTCCACGGCCGGGAGGACCGCAAGAAGCAGTGTCTCGAGTCGATGAGGATCTTGACCGACACGGCTGATCTGCTACGCAACGCAGGCTTCAATATGGATGTTATTACCACGGGTGGCACTGGCACCGCCGAGTTCTGCGCCACTGTGCCCGGCGTCACGGAACTGCAGCCCGGATCCTTCATCTTCATGGACACCGACTACCGCAACGCCGTCGGCACCTTCTACTCCAACAGCCTGACTCTGCTGTCGACTGTAGTCAGCAAGCAGGGCGACCGGCAAGTCACGATCGACACCGGCCTCAAATCGTTGACGACAGACAGCGGACTGGCCGAGTGCAAGGACCCGAGGTACAGGCACCAGAACCTGGGGGATGAACACGGCTCGCTGAGCTGGGACGACGGAACACCAGCTTTGGTGGTGGGTGACAGAGTCGAGATGATCCCCAGCCATATTGACCCGACCATCAACCTGCATGACTTTTACTATGCTTATCGGAAGGGGGCTATTGAGGAGATTTGGCCCGTTGACTCGAGAGGAAAGGTCCAGTGATGGGCTGATATAGGGTAGTAGTATGCAAGAAGACATAAACTCAGAAGCATTTTATCTTTCAGTCTTGGGAGTCTAACATGAACCAGGTAAATGTTTCTGTGCTTTACCTTATCTATGAACCCTACTTGCGATAACTTCGGGTTCTCCAGACTCGCCGAGGGCTGTGCAATTTGCTAGTTCTGTGTCCAGGCCACGCCATCCCCAACCTCGCCTAATTCCGTGGTCTAGATCAAGTCAATGAAGCAGCCCCTACTCGTCCAACCAACCAACGTCATGGTGGTGGCTGATGAGACGCAGATTTTAGTTGTCGGGGTTTTGAAAGAGCCGACGAATCCTTCTGTGACCAGGGCCTCGACTTGAGCTCCGCTTACCATTCTCGCGACGAGCAGGGGCCTTGATGTGATGTGATTGGTTCGGCGGTTATCACGACTCCGAACTCCGCGTACTCGGTCCTCGAGACGCACTTTGGGCCATGGCTGATTTCGCATTGACATGCCTCAATTGGTTGCTATTCAGGTCTCCAGGAGCCACTGACGTGGTGTGATGAGATTCAACCTTGTCCAATCTTCAAGTGGGCAAGCACCGGGGCCAAAGGGGGAGGAGGATCGTTAGAGTAAACAGCCAGGCATGTTAATTATATATTACCTGTCTATAGATACATCTGCTCTTCGTCTCGAGATAAGCTCGGCTTCTATTCTACATCCAAATAACACCACACACACCAAAGGTCCTCCCACCCGCAGCTCAGGTATATAAAGAGGCCTTAACACAGCTTGAACAACAACTCTCAACATGGCTGAAACCGGCGCCCCTCCGAAATATCACTATGAGCCCTCGCTCGCAGCCGCCATTCTGTTTGCCGTTCTCTTTGGCCTATCTGGCCTTGTTCATGTCTATCAGCTCGTGAAGGGGAAAACATGGTACTTTATTGCCTTCTTCATTGGCCTTCTCTGTAAGTTTCTTCTCATGTATCTTCGTTGCGTGCTACTAATCACTCCGTGTCACAGTCGAGGTCGTAGGTCACGCAGCCCGTGCCTACAACGCTACCGGAAGCCCGGATCGGTCCAACATCCCATTCATCATGCAAACCCTTCTCCTCCTCCTGGCGCCTGCACTGTTCGCAGCGTCTATTTACATGATACTCGGACGACTGATCAGAGTGCTGGACGCTGAGCACTTTTCCATCATTCGAACGCGATGGTTGACTAAACTATTCGTGTTTGGCGATGTCTTGTCGTTTGCGGTCCAGGGCATTGGTAAGTTAACTTGCTTGCCCCAAGATAGTTTTCAGAATTGCTAACTTGCCACACAAAGGCGGAGGAGTCATGGCAGGCGCTGATGACAAAGATGCCGTTAACCTGGGCCAAAACGTTATCCTCGTTGGTCTGGGAATCCAGATCCTCTTCTTTGCTGGCTTCATTATTGTCATCTCCATCTTCCACCGCCGCATCCTCCACCAGCCCACCAAGACAAGCCAGGAAACACCACTGCCCTGGAGCCAGTACATTGTTATTCTCTACTTTGTCTCTCTACTCATCATGATCCGGTCCATCTTCAGGGTGGCCGAGTTTGCCGCGGGGCAGAGCAGTGTGCTTCAGACCTCGGAAGCCTACCTTTACTGCCTGGACACCATGCTGATGTTTTTCGTCTGCGTCGGGTTCAACGTGCGACACCCAGGCCAGGTTGTCCAGAATCCCAAGTACAAGTCCATGGATCTTGAGATGGAGGATGGCAGGGGGCCTGCAGACGAGGCCGAGGTCCTCACGTCGTATCGCCATTGATAAGATTCGGGGGAGCGAAGGCTTGGGTGAGGGACATGGTGAGAGCCAGAGTATTCACATATCGAGGAAGGAGTTAAAACAAGAGTTATATGGCTACGCGGACTGCTAGCTGGGGGTCATCACATATCTGATTAATCAGAGTATTTCATTAAGGAGGGGGTTTCATATATCGGTGTTTATAGAGGAACGGTCGATATTTCTCATGCTGGAACAAGGAGGGATTGGGTACGTATTGCTCACTATTGCTTTACTCTGAACCTTCATTACTAGAATACATCATGTTATACATAATAGCAATACTTCTAAACTTGTCTATGCCAGCGATAGTATGTCGTACCCTTAAAACATTCCCTGGAACTGGAAACCCGGAATAGCAGAGTCGAGGGGTGTTGAGAACATGTCATCCCCGGGTGGCCCTGGGGCATCGTGATCCTCTGGAACCGCGCTAGACAGCATCACAGACGCCAGAGTCGACGTGGCGGAATCGACTGCGACCATGGTGGCAAGTCTTTGTATGTAGCCTGGCGCATTAACCTGATATGCCGACCTGGTGAAGATGGGCCCGTGTCGTTTCTCCCACGCCGACGTGATAGCCGTGGCCAGGGCCAAATTCGACTTTTCAGAGGCATCGAACAGTTCCTCGTGATAGAAGTACACTTTGGAAACTAGATCCCACGCCCTCCCGACCATGGTGCCTAGTGGTTGATGGGACAGCCGAGAGACCATAAAGGCGAACAGATCCATCTGGAAGTGCATCTGCATATACCACAGGAACCCAATTTGTTCTCCTGTTGCATATTGGCCGACTGATTGCTCATTCACACTTAAAGCGAGTCGAAACAGCTTGTCAGCCGGCTGCAAAGGCTGGGAGCCCAAGCCGGGCTGCACAGGAGGTATAGATGCCATGATCCGTACCCTGCCGGTGATTTGGCCTTTGATATGTCTTGCCAGTTCGTAGACATTTGGAGTTGAGGGATCTGCGAACCGGTCCATGATGAAAGCCAACCTCTCTTCAACCTCTTTAGCCAGCCTTTGGAGCTCGGTGTGTTGATGTGGAGATGCTTGAGGATGGGTGCTGACGGTCTCGATCTCGTGCTGGATGACGCTGGCCTCGACGCTCGGTCTCTCTGCGATAAACCTGCCCATGCTGTAAATAAAGTAGCAGACGGCCATCTCACTCGGTCCATCTCGGTCCTTGAAATACGTCTTTGAGTCGGGATGGAGCTCATCGTCGTTCAGGTTTGTCGGCATCTTGGAGTCTCCAGCTGAAGGCAACATGGACGGCCCTAGCCCTGATCGGAGACCGCATCGCGCGTCTTGCATGAAGATCTGCCACCATAACCGCCGTCTGATTTCTGTCTCGAATGGCGGTAGCCCAAAGGCCTCGCCGTCTCTGTGAAGGCCCATCTTTTGGGCTATCCGGACACAAACGCCGCTGAATATCCAATTGGCGTGGGTGTTGTGATGACCGTGGAGAGAAAACTACACAGGATAGGGTCAGCAGTCAGAGAATACAAGCAAAGAGCTCAGTCAAGGTTACCAAGTAAAACACCAAAGCCTGCAGGGTTTCCAAGCTTGGGGACTTCAGAAAGTTGGCTCGGCGGAGACGCGCTCGGAGCGCCTCGACACAAGACTGAACAGCCTGCCTTTTCGGACAACCCATAAACTCTAGACACTCGTCGTTTGAGAGGGTGAATATGGCAACGTTGTAGATGGAGAAGAGTAGAGCTTGGATGTTGTTTGACAGGCCGCTACCAGAAGTGCAAGCTGCTTCAACGACATGGAGTTGGGTGGATGGGGCGTGTATGATCTTGGTGACTGGGTGCACTCGACTCAAAAATACACGCCAAAGATGAAAGATTTGACTCGGTAGAAGACGAAGCTCAGGTTCGTTGCTGTCGTCTGGCGGTAGACCATCCTCATTCAAGTTGTCGTCCAGTGGTGCTGATGTTGTACTGCAATCCACCTCGACCACCTCACGCATTGTTCGCAGCTATTTATCAAAGCTGTCAGTGGAAGCTCGCTTATGGCAGTTCAAGTCTTGTTACTACCTCCTCATGTAGAGCGGCCCATCTCGGGCTGTCGGTAAAGTTGACTACCCCATCGCCCACCACGAGTCTACCCACTGGCCTTGATTTCGTTGCAAGATCCGGGTCTCGAGATGGAGAAGACGACTGTTGCTTGTGAAGTTCTGCACATTCTGCAAGGAGCTTCTCACAATGGGTGAGCCTCGCCAGCAAATTGGGATTCGGTCCTCTCTTCTTTCGCGGCGGAGGAGTCGGTCTTGGAGTGCACAGAGCACCAACCTGAAAGTTGATGAGTTTGCACTGTGGCTTGTTTTGCCCTAGGACAATAAGTGGGAGGGAAAGCTGAGCGAACCTTGACACAGTTGCTACATGGATATTGACGATCGCATCCCACTTTGCGACGATGGCACAGTAAGCAAACTGGTAGTGTTGGAGGCAAGGACTCTGAATCAGATGATGTTGCAGATGAAGGTGCCATGGTCACAGAGGGTGGGTTCATGAGGTCCCCCAAGTAGCGGTCTGTAGTCGTCTGCTCATGTACGAACGATGAAGGGCAAGAGGAGAGGCGCCAAAGGGCCGGAAGGGGCGGATAATGGGGTAATAAAAGTCCGAAAACCGAATCTCTAAGACGGGATTCAAAGTCAGATGACGCGTCAAGGGGGCTTTGCGGCTGGCACAGTGTTCACTGGTCACTGCTACCCAGCAGCCCCATTGGGCTGAACGAAGCAGTCTGATAAGCATTATCTCAAGTTCTCAGCTAAGCCGCCATGCTTTTACTTATCGATGGCGGTAGTCATGAGTTACTCTTGGGATTCGAGCCGGAATTCGACTTCACCGCCTCGGCCCTTGGGCGTAGTCATGAAGAGATGCCTGTGAAACAGCTGATTTCCGCGATGCACACTCTGAGAATGTTTGTAGTCACATTGTAATCTCACGCCTTTATTACGCTAACTAAATGTCTGAATGTGCAGCTATTTTTAAGCTTATTTGTACAAGCCGGACACAGATTTGCATTCGATAAGGCCAGCAGTAGCCAGGGCTTACACCTGCGCAAGTCCTCGTCTATTAAGGTGATTCTATTTGAGTTCTAACAGCATTAAACAAGTAAACAAATATGGAAAAAACATGAGCTCATACACTTTGCTCCATCTCCTGCAGCTGACGGTCAAGCTCACGACTGAAGAAGACAAGCTGCTCACCACTCAACTCCGTGTCCAGGCGTCTCTCAACAACGGCGCGAACTTGGCGTTTCGTGATGGTGTCGAGATCTGCTTCCCCAAGAGTCCACTTGATCGAGGCTGAGATGACGTCGTTGCTCAGTCCCGACTCGCCTTGTTCAGCAAAACCAAGTCGGCTCAAGGTTCGAGGTGTTGCCAGTCCCAGCCCACTCTGTGTTCTGAGCGCGTCCTTCTCCCTTCCTGGTTCATTGAAGCCAGTCGAGGTTTTGGGCCGGCCGTTTTCTGGTGAATGAGATCCCATTCCCAGAGTCATCGTCGAATTTCGATTCCAAGACTCGTGCGGTTGACCGTACCCATCGATGCCAATGGTAGACTGATTGCCCAACGTCATAGTCGACTGACCAGGCAGGTATGACCTCCGGATGAATGAATTGTCTGTTTCAGTACCGTAGAAGGAATTCCGCAGAGTCTCTTGGAAGTGTCGATTCGGAAGATTGTTGACCATGGCGTAATCGCTCCATTTCTGCAGCGGGATGGAAGCAGGGTCAAAACCTTGCTCATCATCAACAGCAACAAGCTGCTTGTCGCCCTTTTCACCAATGACCACACGGGTATTTCCCCAAGAGAAATTATCTTGGTTCCAGAAGGAATAAAGAGGAAGGAAGAGGGAATACACCGGCAACGCCATCAGGTAGATGACCATCCATCCAATGTGCTGCCACTGCCTCTTGAGAAGAAACAGTAAAGCCTGAAGACCATACGTCGCCGACAAGAGGATGATGGAGATCAGGGGAAACTGCCCCGTGTTGGTGATGACCCGGTATATGAGATATACCAGATACACACAGGTTGCAGGAAAGATGATGGTTCCAAACAAGTCAGCAAAGACAACGACACGCATGCTAAAACAGCAGACGCCGCACATGTTTTCCAGACGCATGAGTTCGACCAGGTTGTGGATTGGAGTTGATCCATCTCCTGCGTTGAGATAGCAACACCTTCCATGACTCTGGGGCCACGGTTTGACACTGGGCTTCTGGTAGGAATTTGAGCCACATGCGTGGGAAATGTTTGATCATGAGGGTCGTCAAGTAACGGTCTTCACCGAGGGAGAGGAGGTTCTTGAGATGCAGCGTTTCAATGTCGCAGATGGAATAGTCTCGGAGGACTGCATCTGAAACGATTAGAGGCTTCTTCCCGTCAAACGTTCTCAGTCGGTACATTGTAAAGCTAGAACAGTTAGCAGGATACTATGACGCGGTAGCTGTGAGACATACCATCCGGGTAAGCAGGTGACAGATCCAAAGAGCGACTCAAACGCCTTGGCCAGGTGATGAGATATGAAGTACTCGTAGATCTGGATCATGGTCCACCAGCTTTTTTCATCGTTTTCCAACCTCGTTTCCCCACAGATGCCAGCAATCTTTGTATTGTTCGCACAAGCAGCAACAAGATGATTCAACGCATCTTCGTGAACGGCAGTATCAGCGTCGACCATGAGGAGAAACTCGTAAAGCCGCGGGTCAACCCCGATGATATCGTTGATGTGGTGAAACATGTCGAGCTCCAACGCGTTCATGGGTGACTCATGGTACACTCTGTTGAGGAAGCTCAACAAGAGCATCTGTGAGTCTCGTTTTCCGCGGTTTCCGGGCTTTGGTCGAGTCTGTTCGGATTCCTTGCCGACTTTGGCGATGACGATGTACGGAACAATGTTTCCCTCGCATTCGTAAAGACCGGAATACACTTTGCCGTAGTTGAGCTGCTCGCTACCTGATCCAATGGACTTGAATGCTCGGGCTGTCGGATCAAGTTTCGGATCGCTGCCAAGAATCTCAAGAATGAGTTTCGACGTCGGTCGATCATTCCCCTCGCCCACGGCAATGCCATCACAAATAACGCATATCAGCTTGCGCTTATTGTCGTACTTGAGACAAGTCAAAGAATCGATGGCTCTTCTCAGAGACTCCTCATCTTCCGTATAAGCAGGAATCTGACAAATGACAAACTTGTCCTGCGGCGACGGGCGTCGTTTCGAACCGAATCGAAGGGCAGCTGCGAATTTGACAAAGATAATCACACATACCAGGATGGTAAATGCGAGAAGAAGCCAGTTGTTGACCTGACACTTTGCGCTCTCTCGAAAGTCTGAGATGCCTTTGTAGCTGATGGCCTGGATGCAGCGCCAACTCGCAACAATGTTGTCGTGTTTGGTCTTGTTGGTCGAGTCCTCGATCATGGCGTCAAGTTCCTCCTTGATGTTTTTCCCGGGGTTGTCTTTCCAAAGTTTCGTGACTTTCTCGTTTAAGAATTCGTACTTCTTGTCGCTCTTGTAAAGGCCTTGGTTGTAGAAGTAGGTTGTCAGATCGTAAATCTTGTTGCCGTATTTTGCCCACATGCGTCCCTCTTCGGCTTCCGCCTTGAACTTGGTGTCAGAGTAAACCAGCTCACCGTGGTAATACTCTTTGATACCAGGCTCAAAGTTGGTCCAGTACCAATCGTCTTTGGACAGGGCACTTTTCGAGTCGAGACAGTAGTAGCCAGAGGTGTGTACTGCGGTGGTGTACTCTGGAGTGGTATTTGCCCGCAGTCGAGTTGTTTCGGCTATCCCAAGCCCTTTGCAAGCCATGTTCAACGGAGGCACAAAGTATTCATCCATGTCAAGCCCGGCGAGAGGCTGCATGTTGGCCGTGGTGGTCTCGATGGCGGTATCGCTGTGTTGGCGTTTCCAGAAATCAGAGATATCGTAGACTTTGCCATGGATGCTGACCCAAAAGTCGTCATCTCCTTGATGCGTGGCAATCTCCTTGCGATTCCAGGCCTTGTCCGAGTTTGGACAGAGAAGAGTACCGAGGCCGATCATCCAGAAGAGGATCATTCCATTCATGAACAAGATGATGGAGAACAATGCCACCTTCTCGCGCCACGCTTGTCGAACATCGGGCCGCCGCATCCCACCTAGATGGGTCAGGAGGGGGGATGGGATCCAGAAGGTGAGTGCCCAGACAAAGCCTACCCAGATGCGACGGCTCATGTCCACGTGCTTCGTCTCGATGCGTGTGGTTTTTGCGAGCTCAGGGTCTTTAGACACGAGAAGAACATGATCCTTGGGCGTTTCAGCTGTAGGCATCTCGATAAAAGACTCTTTCGTTCCAAGCTGGCCTCCAGTAACCGGAATGGTGTCTGGGTATGTTCCAAGGAGGAGGTGATCCCTGCTTCCATATCGACTCTGGTTGAGACTGAGACCGGAAAAGCAACTCCCGGGTCGCGGGGAAGGGAAAGCATCGTTCCTGAAGCCGAGCTGACTCTGGCTGCCCTGTTGTCGTATGAGGGCGAGCTTCATGTCGAGCATTGTCTCTGCCTGCCACCACGCCTCCTCACTCATCCACACACGATATTGGCCGACAGCCACGTTGGTGTTGTGCCACCCTCTTTCGAGGAGCCAAGTGTCGATGTCTTCTCTGGAGGAAAGATAACCGTGAATGGCCGAATAGCGCTGTAGGAACTCGTCGATGTCGAAATCAACCGTGTATGCCGGGTTGGTAAACGATCGGTTGGCCCAGTCTCGAAGTCGCCATGATACCAGCTGCATGGATACGTCGCTCGGTGACCATGGGGTTGTCAGCAGCGGCGATGATACCGAGTCGGACGTGGTGTTGGAGCCGGGGTATAGAGAGAGGTGATACCAGATCCTGCTGGAGTCGAGAACATCCCGCAAGTCTAGGACGTGGTGGGCAGACTTCTTGCACGCTTCTGAGAATAGAATGTTCTTGAGAAGGCTGTCATCTTCAGCGAGAAGAAAGATCTTGTCAAAGGCAGACTGTTTCGTCTCCTCTTCACATGTCTCTGCCGTTTGCTTGTCAACCATGATACTCTGGTACCATGGGCTTCCGAGCATGGCCTGACAGGTATCTTTCCACACCAAAGGATCAACAGAAGACGTAGCAATGCCGTCTTCAATAGCCTCGGCATTGATGCCAAAGGACTCGTCAAAGTTTGTTTGCATGGCGACAGCCCTTCCGAATGAGGAGTCGGGTATATCGACAATGATGATCCGAGTGCTTTCATCGGCGTCAGCCATAGGACTCCCAGAACCGCGTTGTGGATGGTCAAGGGTGGATGTGATGGCCTCGTTGGCTTTGACGATGATCCAGTTGACAAGTGCTTCGTAGAGTTTGCTTATGAATTCACGTCGATCAGAATGAGAAAGGCCGACAAGCACTTCAGGCTCGATCCCAAACAAGATGCTGGCTTCTTCGCAAGCCTCAACCACATCTTTGGAGGCGACAGAATCGTCGAGTGTGTTTCCGAGTGTGAGTAGCCCTGCTAGAGTGGCGATAAGCTTGCGGTGGGTAGAGCCTCTGATTCCAATCTCTCTGATTGCTTGGCGGAAATCGTCTGCTGCCGCTCCATCGTCGGCCGTAGCGAGGTGCGAAGGGGGTTGGTACGTCCCAGATGCAGACAAAATGGAATAGTGCGAGGCCGGTTTGAGGTTGAGAAAGTCTCTCTCAGCTTGCGTTGACACCGAAGTGAGGAGGTAGTAGAAGACGTCAAAGGCGCGGTATCCGACTTCTGGAGCGATTCCCAAGAGACCACTTGTGATATCGATGCCATCGGATGGCATTGACAAGGCGGCACTTGAAACCCGTCCCTCCAAGCCCACATCCAGAGTCAGGGCCAATGCAACATGTCGTGGGGTTGACGGGTTATGCGGTGTCACGCAGTGAAGAAACGGCTGCAAGGCGCGAAGTGATGTGAGAATCGAAGACGGTATAGCGAAGGGCAGCGTGTCGAGAAACGGGATGAATAGAGAAGGAGTCGAAGGATGGAGAGACCTGTTATCATCGTCAGTATCTGTACATGTACATCTGCATCCAACACATACTGTAAGAGAACACAATTGTTCTCGAGGCGACGTCGTGCATGTTCCCATTCTCTCTCCCCCAATGAGGTGTCGATGATCGGGGTGGCTTGGCTCGACGTATGCCAAGCATTGGCAACAACGCTAGTCCTGGGATCGAGTTGATAAGGTTTGGAATGGAGATATGCAGTATGGATGTTGTTCAAGAGTGTGACGTTTGTGCTGTGTATTGATCGAGGGCGAGGAGAGACATGGCCGAGGTTTGCCATGTTTGCACCCTCCACGACTTGAAAAAAACAAAGCAAAAAGACCTTGGAGAGAACTGTTAAATGACAAGTGAGTGTGAATTGGAATTAAAAGCAGGACAGGACGATTAGCAAGATGCAACTTGAAAGAACGAAGGTTGGAAGTTGACCAAGTCGGATGATGGCCTACAAACAGAAGAATTCCATGGGAGCCGCATCATATTATACAAAATTCGGGAATTAGGTTGTCAATCAAAACAATACACGCAATCGTCTCTACTTATTATTAGAATAGAGCAAGGCTGGCTTACAGAGTATACGAAGCCTCAAAGCTGCGTCGCAAGACTTAAGATCAGCAATGACCTATCAGTAGAAACCACTCTCCGCTAACTCATTAGTAATGCCCCCAAGAGCAAATCAAGGTATCACAAAGGAGCTATCTACTAATAGGCTCGCTTAGCTCCCCTTATAGGGCGCTTATTTACTATAAATAGCTCATAGGCCTAGCCCCCCTTACTATAAAAATAAGGCTCTTTTAACCCTCTTTATATATACTTTAAATTAGGTCTTTTATAGCTACTAATTATATATCCCCTATTCCTCGGCTATAATAACAGGGGCTTAA
>JABFEX010000589.1:0-12735 GCA_013623515.1 Fusarium illudens | reverse complement strand
CCCCAGACCCCATAATCTCCTCCCTACGCCTCCCGCCCAGGCCCACTTCCGCATTCAACCACGCGGCGTCAACCTTCAAATCTCAGCTCAGGATCCCCTTTTCCACGGAGAGCAGAGAGCTTCACCCCTCTTTTCTTTCAGTGCTAGAAATCGGGGAGGGCAGGCTCCTTGGAGGCGTTGGGCTAGAGGTGTTCACGAGGACCGTTTTTTGACGAGTCTGGAGCAGAGAAGGATGAAGTCATGATGCGGCGAGGTTGTTCCCGGGCCCCTGATTCCAGATGTTCGGGCCGGACGCTATCCATACGGGAGGCCATGTGGCGATGTATGATGGTCAGGTCATCTGTTCTGCCGATCATGACAACTCTATCGTGAGGCACTACTATTCTTGAGAGTCGATTCAATAATACCAGATACCGGAATTAAGCACCCTCGTCTCGATCTCACAATCACACCGCTCCGTAGACATAGACACATCCTATAGTGCCCAAACCAAACACCAATCTTGAACCGATCAGCCATCTTTCTTGTAGCAAGGGGGGCAAGTGGCGTAGCCAAGGAGTGCCCGGAGGCGTGTCACGACGCAGGGTCAACCGAGCGGGATCAACCCGAGCCAAAGCTTATATCCCCCAACGGACAAAGGTGTTCAAAGAGGTGGGTGGATATGCATGTATAAACGGGGAGGGTTTGCCAGGGTAGAGTTGGAGCTGTCTCACATTTTTCTGTTTCTAGTCACTCATTCTCTTCTTGTCGTACGTAGTTATTATTTTGTTACAGCGTTATTACTTGAACAATTCAGATATGAAGCCTCGTCGTTCCATTCGTTCAAAGTCGGTTCCGACGGACCAGCCGCCCAGAAAGTCCTTTCTCACGAGCATCGGCCGTCGCTTCTCGCTCAGCGCTATTCTTCGCCCTAGCTCGCAACGTCTATCTGACGAGGAAGATGGAGGGATCCAGCAGCAACCGCAGGCAACTATACAAGAGGTAAAGACATCTCTCCCAGCGCTCAAGAACATGGCTAATACATTCATCTAGCCTGAATCTCCAACTACAGCCTCCCGCATCTCCCGTCGAGCCTCACGCTTCTGGTCCGCCTCATCAGCCAACTGTTTTGAAGACAACACTCCAGGACAGGCCTCGTTTCCACCGGGATACGAAGGCGCAGCCTATGTGCCGCGTCACGCGGCAGCAGACTTCTCCAAGACGGCGTCCAGCCGACTCACCGTAATGATCGAGGCCGACGAGACGACGCTGTGCTCATTCAACTGCACACCTAACGGGAACCGGATCACGAGCATTGATGAATATGAGGAGTCTGAAGAGGAACAGGCTTCACGCCATCACCAGCAGGCTCTCGCTGCCCTAACGGCCCGCTCACACAGCATCGCGGCGAGCGGTGGCGGCGACCGTCAAGGGAGCAACGACTACACGCTCTTCCTGGCGCAGGCGGCTGTGGACCAGGAAACCAGGGCACAGAGGTCGGCGGCTGCTTGGGCCGAGCTGGAGCACAGAGCGACATATACAAGCCGGCGGACGAGCGGTGCCGATCCGCTCATCAGCAGGCAGAGTCGAGGACAAAGTGCGTATCTAGGTGTGCCAGGGAGTGTGTCGGGATCTTCGCGACCAGTAAGCTCTATTGCAATCAGTATCGCCGAGTATATCAGGCCGTCATACGTAGGAAGGGCTTGGTAAAGACTGTGTTCCTAGTGAGGGCAAATAAGGGGGTGGTTATCTCAGAAGTCTCAAGACTATATCATCAAAAGAGTATGCATAGAGGCAATGCCACGACAAGACGAGTACAGCGAGGAGAACAAGATATGACTAGGGACTTTGGGCTTTTTGTATGATATCAAGAGATGAATCTGCCATGGGATTGAAGAACATGTCTACTGAAATAGAAACCAGAAAGCGGCTCATGTTAGCATCAAGGCAATGCATTGTTTCCTTTGTATAGCAACCTGCTTCAACATCAGTCAGTGCCTACTCCAACTTACAAAACACTCTTTACGTATCAAGTAATTATGAGACCGCATATCGTGAGACGCTGCAAGAGGCGTACCATTGCCCATATCCTCCACGATCCCTATATCAGAATAAAACCCACAAAGAGCCCAAACGCCGACTTTCCCAACGCGATCCTAGTTTTTCGCGGGAGACAACATCCATGCAAAAGTCCTTTGTCTCGTGTCTCCATGCAACAGCAAATTTGCCTTCCAGTGCGCTCCCAAAAAATCAAGAACCCCCATTAAGATGCTCCGTAACTTAATAATAATACCAAGCCGATCCGCGGATCAGCACAACCCAACCCAGTGAGGCAAACAAAAGCAGAAACATGCCCCGACAACCCGCCTAAACCAGCTTGACAAGTCCTCAGTCGTCATCATTATCGGAGGACAACATGTGTCTCGCCCCATACAGACCAAGAGAAGACACAAGACGCCAGGCATGCTCAACCAAGCCATATAGCACTTCCAAGGAGCCCACGCCCGTGCAGTTCAAGCAATACCGGATATGTGACCCGTGTTTCACCGCCGTGCCGAATCCCAAAGCTGTAGCCAGGACGTGATCCTCCCATCCAGTTGAAACAAGTCAACTTATGCCCGCATGACTCCCGCCACGCCTCGCCTCGGTGGAGGGATCTGGATATCCTCGTCATCAGAGCTATCCACCGCTTCAGCAGCCGCCTGGTCGAGCATCCTCTCGATATCCTCGTCCCGCAGCATTTTCCTCGCCGTCCCGTTTCCTCCACTGAGCCCGCTGGGCAGAGAAAGTGCTCCCCTTAGATGGCTGCTACCGCCATTCATGCGCCTTCTCGGTGTCCCCCTGCCCGGCGTGCCGTGAGATTGCTGTGGTGAGTCCAAGTCCATTGGGGAACCTGGAGGTGGAGGCATGGGCGACTTGTCAAAGCCAGGCCTTCTGGTTGGCTGGGAGTGCCGTTGTGATGAAGGTAGCGGTTTCCTGGGGCCCGACGGCAGGGCGTGCCGAACCAATGGCCTGGCCGCACCATAGTTTGGTCCTGGAGAACCCGTTGGCGAGAAGGCGTGCTTCAGGTTGGCAGAGTTTCCCGGACTACTCATAAAGAGCAAGGACTCAATGGCATCTTGTTCCCTAACGTTTTGATGCGGTGAGAAGAGCATGGGGTCACCTGTGGTGCGGGATCTTGATCCAGTCTGTAATGCGGGCAGTTGAGCAGGCGTATGGGGAGAAGCAGAGTGGGAATGTGATAGTAGGGTCGGAGTACGGTGTGGGTTGGAGTTGCGGCGCGGGTTCGACCGAGGAGCAGGAGTGTTGAGCGAAGGCTGAATGGCAGCCGGAGGAGCAAGAGTAGGTTTAGGCCACGAGGATTTTGGAGGAGAGTTTGATTTTCGACGGTCGCGAGCAGAGTCGTATGGTAGAGGGGCCGAGGAGGAGGGCGCTGGGTTGAGACGTATTCGAGGACTCGCCGAGGAGCCTTGACGGCGGTGGACGGTAGAGGGGCTGGAGGTCGGTGATGCGGCGTGAGAGGCGAGGGTTTCGACTTCTTCCAGAGAGTTGGCTTGCCAGCCGTGGTTGACCTTGATCATGGCATAAGAGAGACGCGTCTTCAATTCCGCTGACAACTGCAGACGGCGTGTTAGTCGCGATGTGTCCCAAGACAAGATATCTGGGTCAAGACGCGGGTGCAAGTCCACCGCGTCTAGAGCAGCAACGTACCTCTCCAATGTATCCTCCCGTCGCCGATCCCCTACTCACTGCACTGGCATTCCTGGAATGGCCCTTGACGGGGCTCTGGCTGTCTGTTCGACTCTTGACCTCGCCGTCGGCCATGCGTTTCCGTGAACTCCAACCCTCCGTATCCATCCTGTCCTGCGTGGCCGCAATCTCGGAGAGCTGCAGCAACTGGCTGTCCTGGCTCGAGGGACCCGGCGCGCAGTCGCTGGCAGGGGGTGTGAATGCGGGATCGGTCGAGGCGGTCATGTTGGTGTCCTGGGAGCCGACGGTTGAAAGGGGATGGCTCTGGGTTGAGCCATCGTCAAGGTCGAGGGAGGGATTGCGCCGCATGGTAGCGACGGCGGCGGCAGCGACAACAGCCTTGGCGGGCGGTAGGTTAGCTATTGAAGGAGCAGCAGCGGCGCCGTGGACGGGCGCTGTAGGTCTTGTCGACGCAATCTGGTGCGAGACTCGCGAGAGCGCGTCGGCCGGGGCCAGCGCCGCGAGATCCCCACCTCGTCGCGCTCCAGTCGCTATCTCAGTGATAGCGTCGGGGCGAGCATCGACCGTCTTGAATAGCGGCGGCGGGAGCGTGACACGGTTGGGATTGAGCGCGATCTCGCCCAGAGGCCGGTCCGGAGTCATGTCGATAGGGCACCGAGGCCTCGGGGGGGAGGAGGCGAGGTCAAAGGAGCGGAAAGAAGAGGTCGTGACGAGGGAGTAGCACCACAACGATACCCAGGACCTTTGGTAGTTCTATAAAACCCGCCCCGACTGAGAGACAAGACAACTGTAGTGGAGGGTGGATGGAGCCCCCCAAGGGTGACGGGGTCTAGGGCCTAGACAGAGACCGCGCGGCGGGAAATCCGGGCTGCCGAGGGAGCTAGACCAGAGACAAGGGAAAAACAATTGGGTTTTGGCCAGGGCGGGAGAAGTGACGGTGTTGATTGTTTTCTTGTTGATGTATTGTAAAAGTGTCCACCTGGTGGGAAGTGATAGACACTGATATAAGTAATACCTTGACCAAGAAGAATAAATAAATAAAAAAGACCAAAAGGATCTATACAAAACCAAGATGAAAAGCCCAGGTAAAGAGGGATGAAGATGGCCCTACCTTGCTTGCTGTTGGAGGTTTGGTTTACGCGGTCTGGTGTGGACGCGACTTGGACTTGACTCGGACCAAAGCCAAAAACCACCCATGCTCGGGCGCCCACCAAGCAGCCCCGGGCCCCGGACCCCCTGCCAACAAAAGGGCAACCTGCTGAAGAAGCACTAAACTCTAGCGGTTCCACGGCGGTTCTCTGGGTGGCTGCAGCGCGTTCCTCCGCTAGAGGCTTTGCCTCGGGAGCATCAGGGATCACCGTAGCACACAGGCCACAAGGGTCGCGTGCTCCAGGTCACAATGGCATTTTTTTTGGATATTCTGCAAGAGCCCAGGTTTGCCTCTCTAGCCGAGAATTGTTGGAAATAACGGGGACTACCTATTCATCCATGGATGACTACATACATAGACGGGATGAAAATGGCCCCCCGTTCATCCCGACAGATGCACCTTGAAAAACCAGAGGCCGCGTGGCGTTGCAAGGTTTTTGTCGAGGCTTTTATCCAGACAAGACAGATGACAGACAGGCACCGATCATTACGCCTGCTGCCTACGACATATTATCCATATAGACACGTATGTATGTATGAATTACGGATACAGGCAGTAATAAAAGGATTGAATCCATAGTATCCGTACTTAAAACCAGCACGGCTTCACCCTGTCAAATGACCTCACCCTTCAGTCCGTGTCCCGCTCCCTTCTTCGCGTGCCCCTCCACGTCCCGTATCCGGTTAACACGGCGCTTGGGCCATAATAAACGTCCATGACACGAAGTCACGTGTGCCCCGCGACACCATCATGATCTGGATGTCAACAAAGGCTGCAGGTGTGCATGAGGCTTCAACAAGAGTCAACATATAAGTGATTTGGTTGAGAATAAATGTGACCAAGGTTCGTCAGACACCTGGATATGCCAGATTACCATTATAAACACTTCAATGTGTTGTACACATTTGTGCTCATTTCATGACTCCCTTCTCCACGTCGCTTATTCCACTCAACCCTGTCAGCTTCAAGGGTATCCGCTTAAACAACAGGTCCCTACTCCATCCATAGATCAACCATGGATCATTCTCGCTGCGGTTTACGCAAACGTCAACCGGTGGTTATCACCAACTAGCGGGTATCACTATTGTTTTCCAAATAGCAGCACACCCTCCAAGTATGCTCAACCACATGCTGGCTCATCCCCAGCGTGCCCGTAAACTCCTCCGTCCAGGATGACTCCCTCATTGTTATCCAAGTCGTGCTGAACCCGCTGCCATCCCTTCTTCCTCCGCGACTCCCTACCCTCCACCTCAACTCCCTTCCCCTTGGCGTCGAATACTGGCTTGATCAGCGAACCCAGCAACGGGTTGCCGCTGAACGCTCCGCCGGTTCTCCCGCCGTTCTTATTCCCAGTCGTCTCCCCGAGTGCACCGTCCTCCCCGCCGTAAATATCTTCCTCGGACTCAGGCGTAGCAGGTCTCTCAATGGCTGCCATTTTGCGGACAACCTTGCCACCCACCACGTCGATGCTCACAACCTGCTTCCGCTTCTCATAGTCTGGGCGAGCACTCCACTCCATCTCTCGGAGTATCTTTTGCTGCCGCTTCAGCTCACGAGCCCGCTCTTCGGGGGTCGCCCACATGCTGCCCATCCCTGTAAGCGCTCCGCCGACATCAAAGTCGGCCGCCTCGTCGCGGACCGTGGTTCGCTGGGCGTTCTGTGCTTGAAAGTTGAGGAGCTTGTCACGATGAGCGCGGGCCTTGGCTTCGGCGTCACTCAATGAGGGCCCGTCGTTACCGCGCGGCTGAGTGAATGGGGCGGGTGTCTTGGCAACGTCGGGGCGGCGGTTGGCCTCGCGGTTGGCCGCCATTCGCTCACGTCCTCGCTCGTCCTTGAGCTCTCGCACCATGGCTTGTACGTCTTCCGAGCTGAGAAGCGGAGCACCGCAGAAGCTGCAAGGTCCCAGACCTTCCTTCATGCAAATCACCTTGCCGCAGGAGAGACAATTCGGCGCCGCGCCTTGAAGAGGATGCCTCGTGGCAACGCAGTTGCACTTCCTAGACTTGACATTGCCCAGCGAGGGGTTTGTCGAAATCTCGAGTGCCCTGATGGCAGCGTCCAAGTCCGAGATGGCGGTTGAAGCACCAGCCATAGGCATTCCCCCGGAGATGGACACCTTGGTGCTACTCGCAGATGGTTTTGGTGTAGAACTCCGTGAGACAGGGTTCGACTTGGGCTTGGATTTCGAAGGTCCATCCGAGATGAGGTATCCTGCCGAGGCATGCTGCTTCGGTGGGGGCTTCGCGGCTGGCTTGGGGTCGGGTTTCGGGGTGTTGGACCTCGAGGCATTGTTGCTGCTTGGGGCGCTCGGTCGCTGAGGGATGTAATCTAGGTCCTGGTCCTTCTTGCTGTATGACATGCCAGAGGGGGCACCATATTCTCCGATCCTCCTAGCCTGGGGTGTGTGGATGTTTGCCTTCTTCTTCTTGGGTTGTCGTTTCGCTTTCGGTGCGGGCGCTACGGTTTCTGGCTCTGGTTCGGGGGGTGCGGCGGCGCTGGAATACGATGGTCCCGCGGGTGCTGAAGTCTGCCGCCGGGCATTGAATGAGGAGATAAACTCGACAGCTTGGGGAGAGTCGCCGAGGAGGTTTCCAAGATGTTCTGCGGCTTCAGACTTGGAGAGGGTCGAGGCGTAATCGAGGACCTGCTGGAGTTCCTCGTCAGGAAGAGGTAGCAGCTGAGAGAGCTGCGAGAGGGACATGGCGCGCAGTTATTGGCGGTCGAATGGGACTGTTGGCTCTTTGGGTGTCTATACGGGCGTTGGAGTCCGAATTCCTAGATGTGTGTAGTTGTTTGGTTTAAGGTCTTGATTGATGTCGCTGCTCGAGGGGAGCTTGGAGCTCCCCCACTATCTGGATGGCCCCTCCAACAGTTGGCTACCCTGGAGTTTTTCACATCTTCGCTGAGTCACTCGCCGAGGAGGCCGAGCATTGGCAGGTGAACCACGTGGCTACCTGGGTAGGTATTCCCGACGGGAACAGTTCCTGAGAAGTGTGCGGTATTTTTTTTATGTCACATTGGATGCAGAGTTGTTGTTGATGGTGGATGCTCGGATTCTCTCTGCTGAGACGTGCACCTGCATGCTGCGTATGCTTGAGCTTGAGTGCTTTCATAGGAGGAACTAGAACCCCCACGCATGACCATGTATACGGCAGGTAAGTAGCAGGTGAGCGGTAGGTGAATGCTTGGTTTAGTTGAGAGATCCATGGTATCCATAAAATGTATCCGGTCCATGTGGACAGATCCACGGATGAAGGGATGGAGTCTAACTAGACGGAGCCAACCGCCGTGGTGCCGTGCCCGGCCGATGAATAGACGGTCCGTCTCTCTACCGTTGTACTGTACCCCTCCCCCAGGTTTCCGCCTTTGAACGGTGGCCGGGATGAAACCGTTCTCGTCGGTTGCGGTGAGCGCTGTGCCCAGCCAGTTACCGCGCCAATTGCTGGCGGTGTTGTTGAAAGAAGCAATTCTGGTAATTCTGTGAGTTTCTTCTGTAAGTGCGTGCCCGGTGAACGGAAGCAACATAGGCTTTGCTCCGGAGGTGGCAAGCCCTCATCAACTCTCCCGGAGCCGGGAGTACCGGAGCAATTGACGTACACAAATTCCTGTGACGACAACAATCTGCCACTCCAAGAATGCATAACAGAAGCCGAACTGATGCCGCAACCGTTCACCATCTTGACCAAAGCAGCATTGATTGCCGCGTCCGTTGCTCCGTGTCTTTCTCGAAATTCCGAACCTCGCCCGGCCACTCAGCGCCATGCCCCTCCACCGCGCTAAACCAAAAGAGGCATAACCTGGGCCCCCCAAGCGCTGTGCTGGAGCTCCCACACCCCCCATCGGGGCCCATCCTTCCGCTTGTTCCTCTCCCCGTATTTAAACTGCTCATCACCAAAGCCTCAACCGTCCTCTTCTTCTTTTCCCCCCTCCATCCCCCGTCCTTTCTCTTTTCCCAATTGACTCTTTAGAACTCTCAAGAGTAAATCGCCAAAATGTTCGCCGCCTCTCGTATCCAGCGACGTGCTTTCTCCGCCACTGCGCGAGACGTAAGTTGATACCCTCCTCTTCCTGCCCATTGCTGCTTGTTGCGACTTGTTTATGTCGCTTGCCGTTTTTTCCCTCTTCACCGAGCGAAACCGGCCCGGTCTTCACCGGAGCTTTAAAGAGCTTGGCAATGGCAGCGGACTCGACAGCCACTTCAGCCGTCAATCATTCTCGTACTGACCTCTTGTAGCTCTCCAAGGTCACTGTCCTCGGTGCTGCCGGCGGTATCGGCCAGCCTCTCTCCCTCCTCCTCAAGCTCAACCCCCGTGTCACTGAGCTTGCCCTCTACGACATCCGTGGCGGACCCGGTACGTGACGATACCTTCATTGCCCAATCTTTCGATTGCTGCCCGCTGCAATTGCGCCCACAAGGCCTCGGCCGAGCGACTCCCGCACTGGCCATGTCGCATCTCGCTCATCCGAGGCCCCGGATGGCCCATCATGCCACCTTGTCCCGATCTAGATCAATCTCAGCTAACAGCCTTGTTCCCCGCAGGTGTCGCCGCTGACATCTCCCACGTCAACACCAAGTCCACCGTCAAGGGATATGAGCCCAACGCCTCCGGCCTTGCTGAGGCCCTCAAGGGCGCCGAGGTTGTCCTGATCCCCGCTGGTGTCCCCCGCAAGCCCGGCATGACCCGTGACGATCTCTTCAACACCAACGCCTCCATCGTCCGTGACCTCGCCAAGGCCGCCGCCGAGTCCGCCCCCAAGGCCAAGCTCCTCATCATCTCCAACCCCGTCAACTCCACCGTCCCCATCTGCGCCGAGGTTTTCAAGTCCAAGGGTGTCTACAACCCCAAGACCCTCTTCGGTGTCACCACCCTCGACGTTGTCCGTGCCTCGCGCTTCGTCTCCGAGATCAAGGGCACCGACCCCAAGGACGAGAACATCACCGTTATCGGTGGCCACTCCGGTGTCACCATCGTCCCTCTCTTCTCCCAGAGCAACCACCCCGACCTGAGCTCCAACGCTGAGCTCGTCAACCGTGTCCAGTTCGGTGGCGACGAGGTTGTCAAGGCTAAGGACGGTGCTGGCTCTGCCACCCTCTCCATGGCCATGGCTGGTGCCCGCATGGCCGACTCCATCCTCCGCGCCGCTCAGGGCGAGAAGGGTGTCGTTGAGCCCGCCTTTGTCGACTCTCCCCTCTACAAGGACCAGGGCATCGAGTTCTTCAGCTCCCGCGTCGAGCTCGGCCCCGATGGTGTTGAGAAGATCCACCCCATCGGCAAGGTCGATGCCAACGAGGAGAAGCTCGTCGAGGCCTGCCTGGGTGACCTCAAGAAGAACATCGAGAAGGGTGTTGCCTTTGCTGGCTCCAACCCCGGCAACTAAATTAGCTCCCAACTCTCGAGTTGACGGAGAATGAATGACCTGACCCGGCGTAAGACATTGGGAAACGTGGTGAAAATGGGAAAAATTAAGGACGAGGGCAATTTGTCACTGCGTGTACGGATGCCGTTCGTGTAAGGATTGGGAAAAAAGGAAAATCGGGGGTGTATGAGCGATTGATATACCCATCTTTTTCTTCCCGCTGTTCTACCACTGCCATAGACTTGGAATCTGGTCTCTGTCTGTACCATAGCATGAATGAAAAAATACCCAAACTGGCTGAATATTGGTGATGTGTTATATATGCCTATGTGCCGCTACTGTAAAACCACCTGCTGGCGTTGCGTCTCTACCAAGACATGGATCATGACATCTGGATTATGGAGTCATGAGTGTTGTTATTGGAAAGTTAGGTCAAGCCAAAAGATGTTGTTATTGTTCTATCTCCCCCTCACTTCCCTGAGTCCCTCAGGCAGACCAAGGGGCAAGCTATGTAATATGGCTTGTCCCGGCGATGATCAGCCGGGTATGACTAATCCTGTGTACATGATGTTATCCAACACTTTCATCCAGTTCAATCTCTTCCATCTCTTCCGTATCATCGGACCGATCTTCTAACAACGGCGGAATTTGAGGGCGCAGGACAGAAGGCGAGTATTCAAAAGACTGGAACAAGGTAAGCCCGGAGCCGGTCTCGGAGCCGTGGGGAGTCTCGGGGAGGGTCTCGGGGAGCATTGGAGGAAGCCATTGTGTGGTTGGTATTTGTTATTGTGTTTCTTGGTCGGCGTCTCGGATGGGAGCTTTGAAATTATGGTACTGTCGCACTCTGAAGGTACTACTGACTCTACTTGGACTTTCCTCTACCCTAGCCAGATGGTGACAAAGGTAAGAGCGCTGCAGCTGGCAAGTGCGTGCCACCACGGCAAGCTTGGTGGGCTCGAGGCTAACATATAGCTTATGGCTTGGTGTCGCTCCTGAGAAAATAGTCAAAAACTTTGTCGGAACTTACTTCTCCTGGGGGCATCGTTGTAAGAAGTTGTAGAAAAGATTGGCTATGTTCTCATGATCAAGTCTATCACAACTCCATCAATATTATACAACCCACTCCCGCCACTCTTCCTCCATCGTCTTCACCTTCTCTCGTCCTCCGTCTAGTTGGTGTATGTCGACTCACTTCTAAACCCCTCACAAATCTAAACCTTCCCCATCCTCTCATGATACGCCTGTCACTATGTAATGTGGCGTCCGCTTACCCCCTGCCCGCTCTCCACTCCTCAATCTTTCTCCTCCGCTCCTCGACCTTCTTCTCAAACTCGGCCACCTTCTCCTGCCTCTTGTTCTCCTCCTCTTCCTCCCTCTTCTTCTGCGCAGCGGCCCGTCGCACAGCCTCTCTGGCGAGCTGGTCGGGTCTCCGCTCAGCAATGTCTCTGGGCCGGTAGTCGCTGAAGAACTTCTTCAGGCCCACCTCGATGAGCCAGCAAGCGGCATAGTCGATGACCATGACGGCCGTCATGTTGGTCTTGAACTCATCCGAGAAGGGAACCAGCTTCATGCCCTGGTTGATTTCCGGGACGAGCTCAAGAGCGCAGGCAAAGGCCAGACCCGAGACACCGACGATACCGTAGAACATACCCCTGTTCTCCGAGAGGGACTCACGGAAGGGACGGCCCTGGTAGTTGATGGCAAAGGTCGAGATCTGCTGGATGAGCTGGAGGAGGTAGACAGCCGAGTTGAGCAGAGAAGGAGAGAACTCGGCCTCGAGGTCAATATCATCGGGGCGACTGTCAAATGTTAGCATGAGCAAGACAAAATAGCTGAGTGTCGCAACTTACGGAGCAAGCCTATCACAGAGACGTGCAATGTAGATGAGCGTGACAATGTGGACGGCAAACTGTCCCAGGATGGAGCCAATGATGTAGACGTTGAAGATGTTGGGCTGGGGACGTTCCTTGCTCAGGCCCTCGACAACACGGGCGCGAGATATGCTCAGGAAGCAGACGGACATGAGCATACCACTAATGGTGTACTGAGTGTCGCCAAACTTGATACCCTCAAGGTACAGGACAGACAGGGAATAGGCAGTGATGAGACAGTTGAGAGCAAGAATCTTGTACATCTGGATCGTGGCAACGAGAGTGCATCGGCCCTGTCGGATAATGTTGGGCACGGCAATGACGTTTCGGAGCTTCGAGGTAAAAGGAGCGGCAACAGAGGCGTCGCCGAGCTTCAGAGTAGGCGGCTCGTCATCTCCAAGTTCAGCTTCCATCATACCAGACGCAAGCTTGTCGGCGAATCCAGCAGCCTTCTTGTTGATATCGGCTTGACGAGCGGCACGGGGGTCCGAGTCGATGATGTGCTGGGCGCCAGGAGAGGTAATGGTCTCGAGAACGTGGCCCTGGGACTTGGCGTAATCCTCAGGAGTCATGTTCTTCTTCTTGGCCTCTCGTTCGATGGCCTTCTGGAACTGGGGGTTGGTGGGACCAGGAGGATACAGGTGGGCGATCAGGGCGGGAACAGGG
>JABFEX010000587.1:0-20027 GCA_013623515.1 Fusarium illudens | reverse complement strand
CCACCCTCACCCATCTTCAACTCTGATGTGGTCGGTGTAGATGTCTGCGGAAACTGGGCCGCTCGCAATGAAATTCCTGCAGGCCAGACGCGAACAAACGGTATATCCGTCACGCGCGACTTTGTCCTCAGCGCCGTGAGGCGGATCCTCGAGAGTCCTTACCCCACGGGTAAAGAAGCAGGCTGGATCACGGTCAACCTGACCAAGGAGCAGTCCCGGGCCGACAAGGAGAACTTTGCAAAGATCCAGGACGCCTACGACGTCTGCATGAACTACACGGCCATCGAGGAAGAGGGGCTCAGCGTCCTGAGTGCCTTTGTCGAGACTGTTGTGGATGTGTTTCCTGCTACTTCAGAGTCTGGCAAGAACAAGACTCATGACTACTCCAAGGAGTTGGGCGAGACTTTTGTCTTGTTTGAGAGTCTTGGTATTGAGACGACTCAGAGATTCGTGCACAAGAAGAACGAGGTCGATCCGGATGAGGTTCTCATCGTCATCGCTCCGCCAGCTACTGTCGACCTCCCGACCTCTGACGAGGGGATTTCAGAGTATCTGGACCTCGCTGCCGCCCTCATCTCTGCTGTGCACCCTGACAAGCTCACTGTCAAAGAGGCCCACGACCTCATGACCTCGGTGGTCGAGTTGCAGATCAAGATGCTGAGTGTGTTTAATCGCGCAAGAGAAGACGACGACGATGATGCCTTGAGCCCGCTGTTCCGCATCGAGGACATCCAGAAGCTTGCACCGCAGCTGAACTACGAGTACGTGGTCAAGCAGCTCGCCCCCAAGGGCTACAGGGCGGACAAGGTATCCTTCTCGACACAGGGCTACTACAAGAACCTGTCCAAGGCCTTCTCCGAGACCCCGGCCGAGGTCATCCAGACCTTTTTCATCTGGCGGGCCATCACGGCGCTGTCTCCCTACGTCGAGACGGAGCTGACAAATGCGTGGAATGCATTCTTCCTGAAGCAGATGGACAGAGATCCGGAGAGTCCCGCGCCTCGCTGGCAGCGTTGTGTTGAGTTTCTTGACTCGGGGGTTGAATGGGTCACGATGAATTCCATGGTCGAGAGCATCGTTGGTCCTACCGGTTTGACTTGGATTCTCTCTCGCTTCTTTGTCGACAAGTACTACCCCCCCGAGGCTCATAACCTGACCTCCCAGCTCGTCAACTCTCTAGAGGAGTCGTTCCTGGAACGTCTCGAGACGAGGGATTGGCCTACTCCAGAGACCAAGAAGGCTTCTGCTGAAAAGCTTCACGCCATGGAAAACAAGATCGGTCTGCCCACAGATCCGAATGCAGTAGATCCTAGTGCTATCAAAAAGTACTACTCCGGTGCCGAAATCACATCGTCCTACGCCGCCAACGCTCTAAGCGTCGCCAAGGTCAACATCGCCAAGAACTGGGAATCCCTCGGAAAGCCCTTCGACCGGGGCCAGTTTGAGATGAGCACTCTGGCCTCAAACGCGTACCAGGACTTTCAGCTAAACGCCATCGTCCTCCTGGCCGGGTTCCAGCAGTTCCCCGTCTACGACGTCGACTTCCCCTCATATCTCCTTTACGGCGGGATGGGCAGCGTCGTGGGCCATGAGATCACGCACGGGTTTGATAATACGGGACGTCTGTTTGATGCCACGGGGAACATGACGACGTGGTGGGACGAAGAGTCGACTGCGGCGTTTGAGAACAAGACAAAGTGCTTTGTTGAGCAGTATGACAAGTTCACCATCACGGCTCCCAACGGGACGCAGCTCCACGTCAACGGGGAGCTGACGCTAGGTGAAAACATTGCCGATGCTGGAGGTGTAGTGTCGAGCTATGCAGCGTGGGAGAAGTGGGAGAGTGAAAAGGGGGCTGCTAAGAGTCTTCCTGGCTTGGATAAGTTTACGGGTGCGCAGTTGTTCTTTGTCAAGTGGGGACAGACGTTTTGCAAGAATATCCCGGTGGAGGCTGAGGTTAGGTTGTTGTCTTTGGATGTGCATAGTCCGAATGATGCGAGGATCATGTTGACGTTGCAGAACTCGGCTGGGTTCCTCAAGGCGTTTGACTGTCCTCAGAAGAAGCCTACATGTGAGCTCTGGTGAAGAGTTGGTTGGGAGGTTTCTTGTATATATAGTCAAAGTATGTTTGCACAGTTATAATTGAATCTTTTATAAACTTTGAAACAAACTCTGGTCTATAATATTAAGTGTTTGGTATCGACGCTGTTGCCTCTGGCCAAGGGGCTCTGTCTTTCTCACTGGGAACATATGGATGCTTCTCTAGTTTCTCTACCGACCAGATCATCAACGCCTGCCACTCTTCCCCCAGCTGGGCCTGTGAGGTCAACCTGCGGCTGATCGTCTTGGGATCTTCGCCTGTTTTAGAGCCAGCATGATGGAGCCGATGTAGCCGACCACGTTTTCGTACGTCGTGGCATCGTCTTGATCTTGTATCTCCCCCTCATGGAACTCTACAAGATGCTCGAGATCTTGTCGGTTCGACTTGCAAAATACCACATCCTTCTTGATGTAGGAGATGGTAGTTTCTACAAGAGGCCGTATCTTGGCATCTGGCTCGTCTCTTAGTAGCTCCATAGCTTGTTCAAATACACCGCCGAGGTCTCGGGACATTTGCAGCCGGTGAAGAGGAGGCTCGTATGGTTTCAGCTCGTGGAACCTCAAGCTCGCAAACGTGTCCATGGGGAGAAGCAGCGAGACAAAGCATGCCAGGCAGGTCTGAGTTTTCCCGTTGGAAAATACCACTGCAACAAAAGCGCAGTGCGCACCACGGTAGGTAGTGGTACTTGCCTTATATCTCGCCATCACCTGCCAATTCATTGCCCTTGAGATTCCGTCTCAGCAGATTGACCTTCTCCTTGATAAGCGAATCCCATTCCTTTTTGCTCTCCAATCCCTCCTTTGACTTTCTCACCCTATGCTGGACGAGGGCGATAGTCGTGGAAGTTCTCCAAGAAGATCGAAATTCTGCTCTTCCCGTTGACAGTTCCAGCAGCCACAATGTACTGAATCTCCGTGTTTATCCACATCAGCTTTGATAGCTTCATTATACTTTTCCTGATCAGCCAACTTGCGATCGACAAAGGCTTTTACGTTTGGACTCTCTAGAAACTTCTTCAGCCTCCTATCAACTACCTCACTTTGGGGTGGGTTAAAGAACTGGTATATCATAAACTCCCAGAAGATTTCGTCGATAGTTTCGGGATAGAGCAGCCCAAGCAGCACCGAGCGGTAAGGCTCGCGGGGTAGATTCCTCCACTCGTCCGCTAACCGCGATTCCGGGAAACATGCTTGCGATCTCGCTGCAATAGTATCGCAAAAGATATTGATCTCAGCGGTATAGAAAAGGCCGAAGATACACATCTGCCGGATAGGGTTGGGGAAGAACCCATTGAGCCATGTTGGGGGAATGAAGCACGAGACCGGGACGGTATGGCACCATTCCCAATCGATAACAGCAACGAGATTCATCTTTTCATCCCAAAGAAGATTGCTGCCGTGCAAGGCCATATCGCCATGCATAAGCACGAACGGGCCCTCGTTTGTCCCGTTCTTGTTGAAGCCGTGAGCCCAGTCCCTGCGGACTCTCGTATAGAATTCGTCGTAGGCATAGACAACTTCCGAGACTCCTTCCCGAGAGTCCATACCGAGATTCCTGGTCTTACGCACTCGGTTAAACCCCAGTTTCACTAGAGCTGTGATATAATCGCGGGTTGTTTTGAAGGTTGTTTTCTCGGGGAAGATGACGGTAGGGTCAAGATGTTCAACCTCTTGCAGAGCCACCTCGACTGGCAGCGGACGATGGCGGATAGCGATACCTGGTGAGTCAGGCGTGGGCAATCCGAGGGCGCCGATCTCTGGGAACTCTAGACCACGCAGCTGGATGAAGACATCTGCCAGCTGGTCATAGACGCGGGCTAGAGCTGGGCTTCGTTCGTTGGAAGTGGGTAGCCATTTTTCCGACTTGCGGAAAAGTAGGGCGCTTAGTGGCACGCCCTGGATATAGTCCATGATGATGAAGGCATGTCCAATTGGACTGTCCGCTTCGTACGACCATGCATGGATCTTGGGGACAGGTATTGTCGTTTTCTCAGCCACGTACCTAGGGAACGAGGTCAGCGAAACGTGCTGGGCCGTCTTTAAGGGGGGGGGGGATGCACACATCATGGTAGCTACCTCGGAGTCGATTTTCTCATCAATCCACGGGACACGGGCGGGGAAAGGGATACGGACGACCCAGCGAAGGGGAGGAACCCCGGCCGGGGCATTATCGAACTGGACGCAGATGCAGACGTTGAATGAGCCGTGTGTGATGGAGAAGATGTGGCATGGTGTGTCGCTGTGGTGGGATGAAGCCAGATTGCAGATAGCCTGCCCCTTGGCGTCCCGGATGTCCTGGATGAAAGCCTCTCGCGCTCTCTTAATTTGGCCCTCGATGATTTCATCCTTCATAGTGAATTGTGAATAGCTTCGTCAAGTATCACTGTCACTGTATCGGGGGGGGTTGCTCGCTGGTCGACGGTAGAAGGTATGTAGGTTGATGACCAAAGAGGTAGGATGCGGGGTGGAGGTAATTTAGCGGGCCTAGTAGGTACAGACCAGACATGTGACACGGACTGTCAGCTGCCAGAGCTTGCCAATTCATAGGTACCTATGTACCTTGGTTCAATTTGCTCCAGATGACCGACCTCTACCTTCGGAGGACGTACCTAGTAACTTGGACTAGGTACCTAACATCTCTATGCTCAGGATCAGTTCACCACTTCACCCGCGTCCAGCGTCCCTGGGTACCCGCCCTCGTCATCATCACCATCATTTCCTCCTCCTCCGAAGAAATTGAAATGACTTGATTCCAGGTATTCATCAAGCATGAACCCCAGCCAGGTTTGGAGGTCGGTGATCTGCTTATCGCGCTGGGCGATAGTGTCTTGCGTCTCGGCGAGCCGCATAACAATCGCTTGTTCGTCTGCTGCGAATTGATTCAAGGATTGAGGAATTGCCTCGATGCCCTGCTGCATGGCCAGTGACCGGTTCCAATCTTGGTAAAACTGCATTTCCGCACTTGTCTCCTCCGTCTGATGCTTCCTGTGTGATTCGTGACGCACGCCACGACGGTCCCTCGCCGCGTTTGCAGAGCTCGACAACCCTCGAATCAGTCGAAAGTCCATGTCGATAAAGCTGTTGTATAGCTCCTGTGCGGTCTGGGTCCCTTGCCTACGCGCCGACAGTTGACTGACAAGGTTCGAAAATTGATCTCGAAGCTGCTCTCTCTGCGACACGAGTGTTTGAAGCTCCTCGAACAGCTGGCGGTCGACTTCGGGATCTCTCGGCATTTCGCCCGTCTGGTCATGGTCATGGCCATGGTCATGCTTGCGATGCCTGCGGGATGACTTTGAGCCAGACTTTGAGCTCCTTTTGCCCTTTTTGTCAGGCATGTTGAAATCTTTGGATGAGATGAACACTAGACGAATTTGGTTCTTGATTCAGTGGAAATTAGTAAGGAATATAGAATCCGGTGCTTCGATGCTGGGCGTGCAGCCTGATCGATGATGGGCAGTTTTATGCATCGACACTTCACCATGCAGCTCCCTGAGAACGGCACACGCACGCAACAGCGACAGGCTCTTACTAATCTTGTCTATCTAATCAATCAAATCGAGCTCGTTTTACGGCTCCTCACACATTATATCTATCCAAGTTCGCTGCCCGGAACAGGTTGGGGCCTAACAGCTCCGTGGGCTGCCCCAAGCCGACATCAGTGACCTTGGCTAGGCACCTACCTCGAGTGGTAGCAGAAGAACCTCTATAAGGAATTTAATTTTGATCCTTCCGATCAAGATAGCAATAATAGCGATAACAGCTTATCTTGATCCCCCTCAGACTCTTAATCCCCAAACCACGCCCAGAACGAGAAAACACGCCATTCTCAGCCGCATTTATCATTATAGTATAGAACTCAATGACTATCTCTACCAACTCGGCCTCAGCTTTAGTAATCCTACATCTGGCGAAATCAGGCGCCGCCGTCATAGACGAGTCCAACGCCAAGACATGGCGTTGCATGTGTTTTTTACACTGCCCCAATCTCCTCTTTTAAAACGGGGATGGCATGAGCAGTTTTACTGGCTACGACTTGTCTTTCATGCCCTCTCGTCCATGCACTCACATCTCGGTTGAGTGTGGCTATGCTGGCAAGGAAGCAGGAAAACGGCATCACACTGAGCTTGGCAGACTTGGCGACGTCTTACATTCAGAGGACGGTATCCCCTCGATAGTGCCCGTGGATGCTCTCTTCTCCTTTTTGCTCTGCTCGGATGATTCATTCCATTATTTCGAAACCATCTTACCCCTGCTGGGCTTGCATATTTTCAAAATGGCTAATGTTGAATGTCTGTGGACTATCTATGAGGAACTCGTCGGCTCGAAACTCAAAAACGAACAGACAACCTCAGACGACGTTATTCGCCTTAAGAATCGGCTCAAAGAGGTTACCGAAGTTGTCAAGGCTAAAACCAAGGGAAGCCTACGAGTTGACCTTTCACCAAGTGCAGATTCATCGCCCAGAGTCGAGGTAGACGTCTCCTTGGAGGGAGATGACAATGAATCGACATCTGAAGCTCGACGACTCCCTCACGAGTCCCTTGGTTCGTCCACCCTCTGCTCGAATTTCAAGTTCAATGACTCTAATATGAATAGGCCTCTACCATCGCAAGACATACGGCAACGGCAGTGGCCAAGACAACATCTTGCTTGATGTTGAATCAGAACCAGGCTACGCTGGCGCTATCTCGGGAACGGTGACAGCTAGAGGCTTTGGAGTTGAATGCTGGGAAGCCAAGTGCTTCTCTGACAAACAGATGGACCAACCTGCCAAGTCTTCGAGCACGAAATTAGAATGCGTCGAGGAAAAGAGGATCCTGAGGCGGATCGACGAGATGAGAAGGGGGATACGCCTTCACGAGAGGAACGAGGATCAGAGAAGGGCAGACCTGGAAGAGTTTACGGTTGCTGCGTAAGTTTATCCTTGCTCCAACTTTCATGAGAGGATACTAACCATTCAGGCTCAAATCAAAACCTGAGGTGAATCAAGAACTAGCCCAGTCTGCAAGCTCTCTTTGCAACCTTCTCAACCGTGGCGATATATTCACCGACTTTACGACCAAATACTCCATCTCGTCCGAGTGGGCAAGCCTTAAAGACGCAGACCACGGCAAATGGCATCTCCTGTGGCAAATCATTCTCGCCAGAGAACTGGCCCTCGACTTGGAAACCCCTCTTGAATTATCCCCCTCCGAGCTTTCCCGGTCCGTCCTGGCGGCTCTCGTCATCCAAGATCAATGGCTTCAGAACGTAGAAGTCGTGATGGAGGAAATGCCGCTCAACCTCTCAGGGCTGAGAAAGCTAGCTGCCACCGGCGAGGTGAAGACTCGAGCAGAGGACCACAAGAGACAAGGCGACAGAGCGGTTGAGGAGAAGCAGTGGAAGATTGCAAAGGAGTTTTACACAAAGGCCATCGAGTTGGACTTGAGCTCCGCCATGTATCGTGCTGCTCGACCTGTTGCGGACTTGCAGCTTGGAAACTGGGCAAACGCAGCTCAGGACGCTCTTGTCGCTACGAGGCTGGATCCTAGAAGTGTTCATGCGTGGATTATGTTGGCGGCAGCTTGGAGGAAGGGTGGAAACGACGTGAGGGCTCTGGCTTCTTATGAGCATGCGGTTCGGATTGCTGGGTCGAAAGCTACCGACGAGATGAGAGAGGACCTTGCCGAGATCAAGGCAAGAGTTGAAGAGTTGAGTAGTCCGCAGCCTGGACAGGATCAAAGCTCCCGGGACAAGGCTCTCAAGGTTTTGGGTGATCAGCAGTGGGATACGTTTCTTCACCCAACCCATCTTCAGTCACACTGCCATGAAGCACAGGTGGAAGGCTTGATTTGCTTTGCTCAGCACATCAAGTGGCCATATCTGGATGAGTTACGCGCCACCGCCAAAGATGCCTGGAGGAAGACAACTACCGGTGCTATAGACTCGTGTCTGGTACAGGACTGGTTGTTGGGGTTGACACTACCTGGGAAGTGGGTGGCCCTGAAGCTCATGTCATGTCTCGTCGAGATGTCCCCCTCCATCACCAAAATACGCCTCACAGAGTCTTATCAGCACGGGCTGTCTCTTCCCAGATGCTCCTACTGGAGGTCGAGGAGTGTTCTTGGTAGAGTCCTCGGTGCTTGGTCAGGGGTGACATCTCTCTGTGGCTGGGTTGGACCATGTCCACCCGTTGTCGTGGATCACCCCATGTCAAAGAAGAAGTCATCGGCTTGCATGCTGGTCGATGCTAAGCCAGTCGACCCCTTAAAGTCTTCCAGCATCGCCTCAAGGGATCCCGACTACTACTTGACACGCTGGCGACCCAGCCTCGATGAGGATCTATGGGCCTACTCTGACGAAATGACAAACGACAAGAACTGGGTAACGATCCCTCATCCTCCCACCCAAGATTTGAGACCAGTTGCGGTCAAGGCCATAAGACTCAAGCAGATTCACCCTCACCTCCCTACCAACGAGCGAAATATCGAGTACCGGGCCAGCATCGACTTCAGCTTCGTCATCAGAAAGCTTGTGCCGTTGGCCAAGGTCGTAACCTATACTCTCTTCACAACCCCAATCTTTGTATCCCTACCACCTTGCCACGGAGGCACAAGAGGTGGCCACGAATTACATGTCCGAGAAGTCCAGAAGGATCAGACGGTTGTTATACCAGTCCACCAGATGAAGGATATCGAGGGCAACTACAAGGATGGCCGCTTGATAGTCATCAACGCTGCGTGTAACGGAGGCGAGATCATGGCGAGAGCTTGGTGCGCGGAAAAGGGGAAGAATGCTGTTGTGAGGAGAGGAGGAGGGCCTTGTTATGCTTGTGCAACTCGTGCAGCTTCAAAGGGGGGATTTGGCTTTGGTGTGTTGATCTGGGTGTCACATATGGACCTATGAGCTTCGAGAATGGAATCCAAAAGTCAATGTTTTGTTGAAAACTGTGTTGTTTGCCACTGTGACTGGCTCTTTGTCTCTATGAGAAGTCACTCTATCAAGAAAGACTATCCCGACTTCACGTTTCGCCGCTCCCATCGTATATAAGCAGGCTGCACCGGTCTGGAGAAGAGAGAATTGTAGTCAGTTGCTGGAACCCCTGACTTGCCATCCATGGTATGCAGTTTAAAGTTGCGCACCATGGTGGCAACAATAACCCCAAGATTGACGTATGCAAACTTCTCTCCAATACAACGATGTCGACCAGCTCCAAAGGGCAGATATGGACTCTTTGTTCCCTTGGATACTTTTCCATAGCCATAGTCCACCACGTCATCTCCGGCGGCTTCCTCGGCTCTGTTAACCCAGCGGTGGGGATCCCATGTTCTGGCGTTGGGGAAGTACTCCTCGCTGAGAGCTGTCACGATAGGCGACGCCAGGAGGATCTTGTCTGTGGTGATGGTGTACGGGGAGCCGGGCGCTTGCATAGGTGTCTTGACCTTGCGCAGGATGGAGTGGATAGAGGAGTGAACGCGAAGGGTTTCTTTGACCACATTCTGGAGAAGGGAGAGCTTGTCAAGGTCTGAGTATTGAAGCGGTGGAAGATTGCCGTCGACACTCAAGTGGGTGAGTTGCTCCTGGTACAGCTCTTCGGCGATATCAGGACGCGAGGCAAGGCGGAACATGATCCAGGAGCTGGCCGAAGAGGACGAGTGTTGACCTGCCATCAGAAGAGTAATCATCATGTGAGCAATCTCCTTGTCGGGAACTGGCTGTCCGTCCTTGTAGGTGCAGCCCATCAGGTTGGCAATCATGTCGGAGTACTCTTCCAAGTCACCCCCCTCTGCTCTTCGGTTGTTGATAATGTCCATGTAGATATCCCTCATCTTGGCATGTGCAGCGTCCCGTCGTCGATTATGCGGCAGAGGAGCCCAGGGGAAGAGGAAGTTGACGGGCTTGAAGCCAAGATCAAGGTCATGATACAGAGCCGCAAACTCGGCCGTGAGCTTCCTCCGCACTTCTTCTCCTTGTAGCGATCGGGCAGCGGTAAAGATTGTAATCTCGGCCATGGCGTTGGATATGTCGACGGTACCAGAGCTCCCGGAGAAGGATGACACGGCGTTGATGTAGTCGAGGACCTCGCGCTCGATGAGCTGGACGTGGGATTCGAGAGCCTTTTGCGTGAGTCCAAACTTGACAAATTTCTTTTGCTCCATAAACTTGGAGTTGGGGCAATCGTATACGACGTCGCTGCCGAAGACGGGGATAGTCAAGGGTCCATAGATCTCCTCGGCGTTGGCGTCTTGGAGTCGGCTGTTGAGGACAAAGTCGTTGCCCTCGACGCCGAGGCAGCAGACCATCTTGCGGCCAAAGAGGACAAAGGTGAAGATATCGCCGTGCTAGAGCAGAGGCGACGGTCAGTGGTGGGTGGGCTTTGAGCTGTTACTCTTAGTCTTACCTTTTCTCGACACTTTACCAAGAAGTTGTAGGGGTCTAGTCCGTAGGAGACGGCATTGCCGATGAAGGGAAGCCAGTGGAAGACGAGCGGTGGCTCTCCCGCCTTTCGAAAGAGTTTTTGCTGCAGGACATGGAGGATGATTATCCCTAGAAAGGCCGCAAAGGCCCAGACCGGGTATGAGACAAGAGGGAGCATCTGGGCTAGAAACAAAGGTATTGATCTGGGAGCTGCTGGCTGGATTGAAGAAGTAGCAAGAGACGAGGAACACGGGAGGGTTTATAAAGAGACAAAGAAAGACTGTGGTCAAGACAGAAATGGACTCTTCGGAAGAGGGAAGACTCTTCCTCTCTCTTCTTGCCCCTTCATCCTCCAACACTCTGACCCAACCCCCTGCCTCCAACTAAGCCAAGGATTACCGCGGGTCAGTTGTTGTCGAGGCTCTTCCTCCATTTCCAAGGAGATAACCGGAGCTTCAGCCAATGAGTGGCTCCCGGCGTAAGCGTCTGGTATCGGTGTGATTGTATTGATCCTAGGTATGTATTGCTTGAGATGATAGATGCCGTCTTACCAAGGTAGAGCCGAATACGGGCTCGGGTTTGCTCGCACTCGTATTCGCATCCATGCTTCGCTTAGACATCTTGAAGCTATCCCCACCTCACGTCGGTATTAAAACTGGAGCGTTCAGTTGGTTTGGTTCTTTTTCTTCTTCTCTTCTGCATAATACTGACATATTGCAATCGATACTCCTCTTTTCACTCGAATCCCATTCTCGATCTGGTTAATTCCAGCTATTCCATCATTGGCGGAAGAAATAGTCGTCACCGTGGTCATTTTGTTTACCGAGGCTGGGCATTTATACCTGGATTAAGAGACTAGATGCATATATCCATTATCCGCTAGTCTTGAGCATGCTTCAACTCAAACGCCCTTGATAACATCTGCCGCCTTTTCAGCCACCGCATACACCGAAGACATGATGTTTCCACGAGGGATAAGCGGAAAGACGCTAGCATCAACTACACGGAGATTCTTGGTCCCGTAGACAACCAAGTTAGTATCCACGACCCCTCCTTTCTCCTTGGGCAACATGGCTGCCGTGCCGCACGCATGGAACGTGGTAGAAGCAGTGTCGAGGACGTACTTTTTCGCACCTTCCAGAGTCCCAATGTGGAATGAATCAGGGTGGTTGCGCTTCCCGTCAGGCTTGAAGAAGGCACTCAATGCTTTGGTCTGGCGGAGGTCCTCGAGGGCCTGAACGTGACGGGCCAGAATCTCGAGGTCAGCCGGGTGAGAGAGGTAACGAGGGTCGATGTCAGGCACAGCATCGACCTCGGCTGAGGATATGTGAGTTGCTCCGCGTGAGAGAGGGTGCGATTGGAAGCAGCCGAGAGAGACAAAGTTCTCGGGCATGAATGCCGATCCGACAAAGCTCTTTCCTCCTTCGTGGAGGTTTGCCTGCACCTGGAACAGGAAGCATGCGGCAGAAGTCGCATCGGGGCTTTCGAGGATGGAGCGGACAATGTTGTAGTAGTCTTCGTTCTCGGGCGTTGGCGGGTACTTGTCGAGTAGCTCCCTGGTAGAGTCAGGAGCAGGCAGGTAAGCGTGAGACTGCGTGCCGCCGACGGTAAATGGGCCAGCTCGATGCTTCTCGTATAGCTCCTGGGCGAAGGCGAGAGCTTCCGGCTCCTGGCGCATGAGGGCATCTCCGGTGATGACGCCGTCGACTACTTCGTAACTGACTCCCGTCATGACATGGTCTTGCAGGTTCTCTCCTACAGCTGGGAGATCGACGATAACGGAGATTCCATGCTTGTCCAGTATTTCTTTCCCTCCAATACCTGAAAGCTCGAGAAGCTTGGGGGTGTTGAAAGTGCCTGATGCGACGATAACCTCCTTAGCAGCAGTAAACGTCTTGGTCTCGCCGTTGACTTCAGCTTGCACTCCGGTTGCTTCAACCCCATCCACAGTCTCTTGGAACAGAATCTTGCGGGCTTTTGCACCCGTGATGATCTTAAAGTTAGGTCTCTCTAGAGCTGGTAGGGCATAAGCAGAGCCAGCATAGCTTCGGGTCTTGGTCTCTGGGTCGATGGTTCCAGTATGGCTGTATCCTCCGATTGAGTTCCCCGAGAATGGATCTGAGCCAAGTGTTAGGAGGTGCGACGGCGGAAGATATCTCTTACATACCGCCAGTTGTAACCTTGTTCAAGTCTCGGAATGCATCAATCCACGCCTTGCAGAGAGGGTTCTCGACAACGCCGGGAAAGGACACCTTGACGGGGCCAGAAGTGCCTTTATACTCGTCGTTGATCCAGTCAATGCCCAGGTGATCCAGCGTCGCCTGATCCTTGGGCGGCAGAAGGGTATATGACTTCTTATAATATGGCACCAGACTGGCCCAGTCCCAGCCAGAATTACCCATCTTCTCCCAAGCGTCAATGTCGGCTTGAGCGGGAGCAATAAAAGCCTGCCCATTAAGAGCAGACGAGCCGCCGATAGCCTTTCCCAGGGGAACCTTGACAGAACGACCCTTTAGGCCTGGCTGGGGCGTCGAGTGGTACTGCCAGTCGGCGTCGGATCCAAGAAGAGTGGTCCAGAAGGCAGGGATGTTGACGCGGGGATCAGCGGTGAGGTCATCGCCAGCTTCCAGGACCAGGACTTGAACGTTGGGATCTTCCGAGAGGCGGTTCGCAACGACGAGACCGGATGTGCCGCCGCCGACGATGATGTAGTCTGGAGAAGTCATGGTGATGTGTAGGTGATGGAGTGTTGGTGAGGAAGTCAGGAACACCAACTGCCAACTATCGGTGGGCACACGTATATAACTATAGACAAACCCGTATTGCCTATTATAGGAGTCCATCTTCTTTGGCTTACGGCCTTTTCGCGGCCTTGTTGGACGACGCTTGAGGGCGAATCGCAGCGTGCAACTATATTGGGACTTAGCGCTTATCTTATTACTACTACCTACATACCTGGTGTCGTACAGCATTATATAGCCTCAGTTAGCACCCATGGATGCCATGGGGGCCCCCTACTTTTAGGTGGCCTGACAGTCTATTTTGCTGTTCCACACCTGGATAACTCGGGGACGAAACTTGAGCATACTCAGGCCTGTTTCTATTTCTAGGGCCATGTTCCAGGGTGTCTGTCAATATCCAATCTTGATCCATGAAGCGGCTGGATGCTGGTCATATAGGCTATGGCTGGGCGGGTCGTAGTGAATGAAGTTGAGGTAATGACTTGATAAAACGATTACAAAATAGGTAGGTAGTCAAAGACTTGTGCTATCTGTAAAGACTTGTATTAGGCCTGCCTTGCTTTTACCTGATTCCTGTAGTGTGCCGAGGGCCAAAAGAGGCAAGAAGGGATCACGAAGTGTCTGTCTGTCACTATACACACATGCAAGTAAGGGGACGATCTCTTGTTGACTCCAACAGTTGCATTATTGTGAGGTGTTGCAATTGCGACGCTTCTTCTTCTTCTTCTCCGTTTTTTCTCCCCCCTTTTTATTAGCACTTGGCCAACTCCACAAGGAATTTGTCGGGTCATGGCTGCAAGACGCAGACCACCGCCAGTAGAGCGGAGAGGAGAAGACTTGTGTGATCGAAGTTTATCAGAGGGGATCAGTCTCCGACTAGCGAAGTGTCCGAATGTTGTTCAGTGTGCTGCAGTTCGATACCAACATCTTTAACTACCTGTTAAAGAAAGTGCTCTCCACCCGCTGGCATCAATGAAAGGCGGGACAGCCCAGGTATGGGTTGCAGCAACTTGCAGGTGCGACTTATATGCTCTGCCTACCGCATATCGTGCTCCTGAACGACATGATGATCCATTGCTATTGCCTTGTCGATTCTAATTCCTATGATTACAGCTAGAGGGCCTGGCCAACCTTGTTCCCTTAACCTTTCCATCTTATCTGGGTACCTACCCAGACAGGGTTCTTCTCGTCATCGGTAATGTTGTTGATGGCGGTTCTTTCTGGTGTTGAAATTGATAGGTATGGATTCGGCAGAGAGGTTCAAGGGAGTTCCATGGTCAAGGTGGACAGGAACCTAACTCAACTCCTTCCCATAGAGCACCGCCCTCTCCACTTTGGTCTTCCACCAATTCCTTCTTTGGCCACGGCCACAGTCCTTCCATGGGCATGTCATCGTAGATGAAATTGGCGCTAAGCTCTGGCTCTTCCACGTTATAGCAGTACACCAGGTCTTGGTCTTCATCTCTGACTCTGGCCTGAAGAACCTTGTCCGCTGAGAGATGGTGTAGCCGGAAGCTGGCGACGGGGCGGATGTCCCACGAGCGAACTTGGAGGGTGCCTGACCATCGCGGATCGACAACAGTGTAGTAACGGCAGTAGCTCCAGCGTTTAAAGTCGGGCAAGTACGTGTGCGCGGCGCATCCCTCTTCTTCCACAACCTTGTCCGGGGTCAGGAAGAGGCCATGCTTCATGACTCCGGTAAGATCCCAAGTTTCGAGCACCAGATGGGCAGACCAATCTACCAGCGAGCGAAGTGACCTTCGCCTGTCATATTCCTCGGGATCCGATACAAAGTCGATTTTAATTTGCCACTTCCTCTTAGACCGCTCATCTTCTTCCTCGTAGGGGGGCGGGGGGTCAAGAGGCGGCGCCGGCAGCTCAATTATGTCCCATGCTGGTGCCTCATACTCTGGGAAAGGGGAAATCTCTTCTTCATCAGGAATAATATCCAGAAACCGGCCGACCGAGTTGAGGAGCGAGGACCCGGGGGGGCGCCAAGATACCATCTTGGCCGTTAGGAGTGGTTGATGATTTCAATGGTCGAGGAGTAGTTGGTTGAATATTATTCAGAGAGGAATGCCAGCTGGAGGGAGATGGGGGCCTGCGTAGGTATTTATATCCATCGGATCCATGGCAGTGGTCAGAGTTTGGCCACAAAGTTTCGGCTCTGCATCACCATCAGATAACTAACTGACCTACCTAGTTAGGTTTTGTTGGGCTTGTATCTTAAACAAGGTTGATGCCGGCGGGGTGACTCTGAAGCTGGAAGGGCTATATTGAACAAGGTTGATTGCCACGATGACATGTCATCTTCGAGTTGAAGGGAACCTTGTGATGCATTTTTGTTGTTTCCCTACCTAGACAGACCCAAGAGCTTGGCCCAAACCCGCCAAATTGCCGTCGTGATATTGGTCTCTGAGAGTGAGAGCTGGCCCAAAACGGATCCCTTCGTCAGTCTCAGGGGACTTTCCCAGGGATATTCCAATGGATGTGTTTTGTTTAGTGAGAAGCAGGCTCCCGTGGTGTCGGGCAAGAACTCCCCCAGGTTACCCACCTACTGTAGGTATATACTGTGGCAGTAACTGCCCAGGATGGAAGGTTCAACTAGGGAGCAGGCTGTGATAATGGAATCAGCGAGGCAGTAGCAATGGATCATTACCACCATCAGGAGCACGACATGTGGTGGTTCGCACCTGAGTCTCATGCCTGGACTTTCTTGTCTTTCGTTGATGCCATAGCACTTTCTTCAACTAGAAACATGCGCATTTCATCCTCATCCTGGCCTTGTTTCGTTTCTTCTCTTCTTTTCTTTTCTTCTCTCCTCAGTCTCAACATCATCATGACATTGTAAGTCCACCTCACATACAACATCCGTCACATTTCCACATCTCTTTCATCAATGCTGACCTTGATGACATTAGCTTAATATATGAAAGAATTGTCGGGCCGCAGCAGGCAACAGGCCGCCGCCAACAACCACCACCACCACCATCATCACCATCAACACCGTCCCAGTCCGCAGCCACCCGCCCAGCCAATGACGCCTCCGAGCGCCGAGGCCCGGAGGTGGCTTCTCCCTCTCCTCGCCGCTATCTCAGCGGCCTACCGGGCTCTCCAGGCCGTTCTGTACGTTCAGTCGTCATCTCTTGTGTCCAGACTAACAATGCCATCTTGTCTATAGCGCTCAACGGATGGAGAGCCCAAGGCCGCCGAGGGCGGCGTCGAGAGGGACGAGCCACACTACTTCGGGCTCGGTGCGGACGAGGCGTCATCGGCCAGGCGGGTGGATTCCCTGCGGATTGGGAAGGGCCCGGTGTTGGTGGTGATGTTCTTGGTGGTGGTCTTGTTAATCTGGTTGTTGGCGGTGGTCTGCCTGCTGCGGCCAGCGTTAGACACACTCATTGTTGTGCTGGTGGCCAAGCGCCTTTAAAATAAAAAATAAAAACCATAGCGATATATGGTATAATTACAATCGGCTTCTTTTTTTGGCCACATCTTTATGCCATTGTTCCCTTTCGTCCCTGGATCTTGCTAATCATGAGAAGGCTCGACCTGGTTATCGTCCGCTACTCTAACTCGGTGAACTACTATGATTCCATCAACCTGACAAAGGTCAGTTTCTTTCCATCGTTTCTTCTGCAAGCCTCAGGCTAACCTCGGTCTCTAGCTGGACGTTCTCGATACTTTCGAGACCATCAAAGTGGCTGTCGCATACAAACTGGACGGGGAAGAGCTTTCGTCATACCCCGCTGACTTGGATGCTCTCGAGCGAGCCGAGGTTGTGTATGAGGAGTTCCCAGGCTGGCAGAAGTCAACGACCGACTGCAGGACGTGGTACGACCTTCCGCAAAAGGCGAGAAACTACGTGGAGGTAAGACATTTCACATGGCTAGGCAGAGAGATGCTAATATTGAGGCTTTCTAGTTTATTGAGAAGTTCATCGGAGTCAAGGTATGCTTTCTGTTCTGTTTGTGGTAGCCTATTACTAACATTAGCTATCTTAGATCAAGTGGATTGGCACTGGTCCCGATCGTGAAGCCATGATTACGCGGGCTTGAGAGTTGCCTATCGCTGGCCTGTGACCCAACTCTCCTTGTGACCCGCACGGGTCTTCGGATGAGTTTACAACACTAGGAACCGAGAGGGGAGTGGCGTAGTGTTGTACGTATGACTCGTTTCTTACACTTAGATGTGCTTGAGTAGCTTGATCGACTAGATGTGCTTCCATTCCCAAAAGAATAACGATCTAGGCCTCGTCAAGAACTCCACGATATACTACGTCCACCTAGTTTTTGAATGCGAGTATGGAAGAGTAATGGTTTCTGCGTATTTGCTCCGCCGCATAAGACACACCAGTCAAAGCGAGTGCGGATCTGAAAAGTGGCGATCCACTGGTACTGGATGTACTTCATCCTCTGCTCGCCCCAGGTCTCTACACATCGACTCAAAAGCGCTCTTGTTCCTTGGTTTTGGAAAGGTCGAGATTGTTCGAGCTTGCAAACGCCTTGATTGAATTCATTCATTAAGCGATTACGTCGAAATCGCTTCTACATTCCATTCCTTTCACAACTACGGCCGGATCAAGGAACTCACGTCTCTGTTTTATCAAAATGCCCTCCAGTCGGACTAATCCACCTCTGAGAATCTTATCGCGGGAGACACCATCTGCCTCCAACTTGGCACAGACCCGGCGCGATATCTCCATCAAGTGAGGCCGCCATGGGAGTGAAGTGCCACGCGAATCCTCTACAGCCGGGGGTATCAGGGAAGCGCCTTGCTCAGCGATCACTTGCCGTGTGTAATGAAAAATCATGGCTTGAGTGCGGGCAAACAGGTGTGTAGGCCTTTGTGGGCAAACACAAAGGACTCAGGGATATTTGCTTCGGAGACGGGCCGGGAGAGGCACCAGGGTCAGCTGCTAGATTGTAGAGAGAACCTAGCAAAAGCACGTCGATGGTTTCCATCAGCGTGAGAAGAGGCAAATAGTGACGGAGAGTATTGCCCATTTCTGCCTTTAGGAAACACCTTGCCGATCCTGGGGTGCGATGGTCGCTGATGAACGAATAACTTAACAGGCCACTAACACTATCCTTCAGGGAAAGCTTGCGCGGGGGGTCATCGTCTCTCGTCTTATTCGTGGCCTTGGCCTTGAGTTTAATCAGACCACATATAGCTACTGGGCAGTAGACTAACAACCAAACAAAGCAACATCTACCCCATTGGCCATCTCTTTTCGTTTCATACAACTGAAGCCCATTCTTTACACTGCTCGTCCGGGGAAGTTTCCCCAGAGTCTATCCGTACTCCCTCCATATGAGCCTAGCAAAAACGACGAATGCTACTGCAGTGCTACCCTGGGAACACAGGCGAACAAGGCCCATGTCGAAACCATCTGCAGGGGCTTCACCGCTACGACCCTGAGTCGCCGGGTTCCTGTAACGGCTGTCTTCGAACCCGATGATCCCTTATAAAGAGAAAGATATCCACACTGTCGGGCCCCTCTCCGTTTAATCAGCTTCCCCCTGTGAATCCCCGTTCTCTCAGCAACCATGTCCGCCTACACCATAAAGGATCGCTTTGCCGTAGTCACTGGAGGCGGCTCCGGTTGGTTGTCCCTCCATGTGATACGCCCGTTCAAGTAGACTCACCCGCATCTCAGGTATCGGCCTTGCCACTGTCCGGTTACTCCTCGCAGCTGGATGCTCCGTCATAATCGCTGACCTGCGCCTCCGCCCCGAGGCCGAAGCCACGGTCGCCGAGTACCTTCATCCTGCTCAGGAACCCAATAAGCCGTCGGCCGTGTTCTGTGAGACTGACATCTCCGACTAGACGCAGATCTCTGCGCTATGGAAGACGGCCCTCGAGACGTTTGGACGAGTCGACATTATCGTCAACAGCGCAGGAGTCTATGAGCCCCCATTAAGCTCCTTCTAGAAGCCCCCCGGCATCTCTTCCGTCTCCGAGGATCCTAAAGATACCAAGGTTAGCCAATACAAGAGCTTTACTATCAACACCATAGGCCCCATCAGGCTAGCCCAGATCGCTATCGACTACTAGCAACAGAACCCAGAGGTTAAGGGAAACCTCCTATGGGTTGCCAGCATAGGTGGCTACATGCATTCCATACAGGCTCCTCTGTACTTTGCGAGCAAGGCCGCTCTTGTCAGCATAGTCAAGTCTCTATCCGGTCTGAGAAGGGCCCTCAACATCCGAAACTTTGCTGTCTGTCCAGGACCATGCTTTGTACGTCTTCTCTTCCTACCTTACCTCGCTGCAGCCGCTAACAATAGAAGACACCCATCTTTGAGCAAGAATACTGTCGTGACAGACTTCGACCGGGCGACGTTGCCTTGGAGCCAGAGGACTGCGCCGAGCTGATCATGCGCGTCCTCCAGGAGCCGCAGTACGGAGACGGGAACATTGTGGAGATCATGATGATCGGGACAAAGGAGGAGGAGACGGTCAACGTGCGCGAGATCGGGCTTGAGGCTCTGTACCCGACTGTAGGCCCGCTGGATCAAGGCACGCGTGCCATGGCCGAGGAGCTCAAGTTCTTTGGGGAGGTCAAGGAGAAGGGCATGCGCACGTAGTCTGTCATTGGTGGGCAAAGATTACCATAAATATTTTTTTAGGATATTTTAAATGGTGAGCTATGCTTAGAATCTATTTACAGTTTCCCGTAAATCCACAGGGTTATTGTTGCAAACCCTGAACTAGATTTGAAAGGGCAGCGGATAACGTGGTGTACCCCACAACCGCCAGTACCCCTCAACCGCCACATAGTATATT
>JABFEX010000580.1:0-16132 GCA_013623515.1 Fusarium illudens | reverse complement strand
GGGTAGGCCGGGAGGTTCGGAGGGTATAATGCATCTTTACTTAGGGGGAGGGATCATCAGAACAAGATGGGAGGATCGGATGGTTCCTGGAGATGAAGAAGACGCCAGGCGGCATTGGGAAATAGGATTCCGAGGCAGAAGCATCCGACGAGTTCAATAATCGCCCGTCTCGGGGTTAGTTGGCATCAGCACTAGGGTCCCCCGGCGATCATACCTGTCAGACATAGGTATGGATTCGATCTCAGCAGGCAGAAGAAGAAGAAGGCAACTGGAACAGCATGATTACCCGCCGCGCGCACACGCCCAACGAGGTACATACATATTAGGCAGATCATCAACCGGGCTGCCAAGTGAAGCTGCCCACTCGGGCACACACGACAGACACGACATGGGGGGTTGCTGGGACGTGTTCTCGAATGTCATCCATGGTGTGAGCCCTTGTCGGGCGATGCCTATTCTGTCTGTCGTCAGCGATATCTCGGCCAGGCATGATCCGAAAGCAGATCCCCGCTCGCTCACCAGCGCGCTATGGTATAGTTCGCCCAGGGTTGCTTTTTTGCTTGTTTTTGTTGACTAGGTAGCAGCTCGAAGGATGAAGCACGATAGAATCGCCGTCTTACTGTTTCGAAATGGGGGGTGAGGGGGGGGGGGAAACCCNNGGGGGGGGGGGGGGGGGGGAAACCCCTCGGACTTGGACTTCGCCACCGTAAGGCTGAACGCCCTAGTTCTCCGCCAAGAACCAATGAGAAGATTCACAACATCGATACTGCCTACCTACCTACCTGCAAGAAGCAATGCCCGGATCGTGGGCATGACCTAAGCCCTGTCTTGGAAGTTCAAGGTGCTGTTGGTGGTTTTGCCCAGATGGGGCTGAGAAGTGTCAGCAAGGCAGCCAGCCACGTTTGGTTGGAAAACGAGGGGGGGGGATAAAGTTAACTCCAGATTGGGTAATCCTCCAACTTTTCTTTCATCATGGTTTAGATGTGTGTGGGTTCTTGTTGTGGTTCTTGGATCTATGATTGCATCAAGCTTCTGACAAGTGGCTGGCTAACCACGCACGCACGCACACACGCACAGCTCCATTGCTTGCTTACTCGGTTGGGTTCCCACTGTCACTGTCGTCCCTCGCTTCCCGGCGGTTGCCTTATGGGGCATATTGGACTTGTTGTCCTGCTCTGGGGCTGATTTTGCGCTTTTTTTGTTATGGGCTTGGCTGCGATAGGCTGCGGAACCATACAAAGTGGCCTCAGCCCATCAACTCCACCACTGCGCCAAGGAGCTTCGCAACCGACGTGTGGGATGGGATGGGAGAGATAATAGCTCCCTAGCTGGAGCGAGGCTTGTCTTGCGGTGGTCATAGCTCCACGAGAGGGGAACTGACAAAGTAGGTGATGACGTCTTGACGAGTTCCCAAAACTCTCACTGACATGTACCAGGATGCCCACCCTCTTCGACTCTTGATACCATCTTGGGAGACGCATCGACAACAACAACAACAAACCTTGCTGGATCACGAGGCTCTCCGCGTCTGGCGAAACCAACTGCTGTTGCTGCTGATGCCCTGACCGTTTAGACCTAGCGTCGTAAACCATCTACCCGTTGCATGCCTCATCGACGACGCCTTATCCATCTGACTGCATGGCACTCTATACCTCTCCGAGCCTAACCCGCGATAGTCGATGCAAGCCAGGACGGCAGCGCCCCCTCCCTCTCCGCGGCATACATACAGCAGACGAGGGTTAGGAATTTGGCAATATGCTGTTGGAAATGATTACTTCTTGCGCTGCGTATAGCCTCAATGGTCGTTGGACGGAGGCGCAATCTACACCCCCTGGAACTCCGACGTGCCGGGCTTGTCAGCCCTATCATCCCCTTTCCGCCCCCGGTGGAGAAGGAAGGCTGGTCGGGATTGAATAAGGCACCGTGGCGCGGGTTTCCTCCGGATCAAGAGCCTCGCACAAGGTTATTCCAGCAAAGCCCTAGAAGGCTCCCCCCCCTTCAAGGGGTGGGAGGGTATTCCTTCGAACCGTGGGTCCGGGCTGACAGGTCTCCCACGCCCCCCTCCCTTTCTCGTAGAGACAGGAGGTACTTGTTGTCTGACAGAGCTCATGTACCTTCTCTTTCTGCTGGACACCCCCTCTTCAAGAGTCCGAAGCTCTGCAGCACGCCATCGGTGTGAGCGAGCAAGAGTGAGATGCCGTGCGGAAACGAGAGCGCGCCTCGCGGTATGATCCATTGCTGCAACCCCAACCCACCGACGACCGGGCTTACTTGGAGGACGCTCCGAGGCTGTGGGCGGTGTGGTATTTCTCGGTGAGATGTCTAGATTTGGTTTGTTCGGTGAATAGTACGGCCTGGGTTTTCCTACTGACTGAGAGTGACTAACCTCCTCACCCCTTTCTATGTATGGGGTCGAAGTGTGACGTCTTGACCCTGATGCTCTCGGCGCTGGAAGGGATATATGACGCGACGAGTGAGAGATATATCGACCTGAGATGATCTCTGCAGTCGCCTGCATCAAGAAAAAGGTGGTGCTATGCTGGGTACTGTGTATTTGGCTTGCCTGTTGCAGGCCGTGTTTCTCGAGCCTGCAACCAAAAGGACTAGCCCGCTGACGGGTTGCAGTCACATCCACCACCGTCGGCCGACAGGACGATCCATGACACACGCAAAGTCCGCCGGCCTTCTTGTCATGGTAATATCGCTTCAGCAGGAGAGAGTCACATGTTGCCCTTGTCCTGCCTGTCCTCATGTCAGCCCTATAATGATGATTCTGTGGAGCAAGAGAGGGTTTGGAGTCAAATAATCTCACAACGCGCCTCGGCATTCTCCCAAGTCTGCTGCTACAGGCACTTTGGTTGAGTCAACAACTACTGTACCCCCGCCGGAGAGCGGTGATGCGTCCTGCGGTCATCAGGTGAGAAAAAGAGAGGGGGGTCAGACGTCAAGATCGCTTGCTTGTGTCATGGTTTGTTGCGATTCGTGGTGGTTACCTTTGCTTGGGGCGTTTCGGATCCGAATATGTCTTCCATCGCCGATGGATGTGTCTACTTCTGGCGACACACAGACACACACACACATAGAATAGTTTTTTACTTGTCCTTTTTTACGAGCACTCCGTAGTGGTTGTGGGGGGAGGATTCTGGACATACAAGGGCATCTATCCTCAGGCGTTGTTGGCTGCACTTCGAGATGCTGGCGATGGTGAAACTCGAGCATATCTCGTCTCCCACAAGGAGCAGCAACTCTCAACTACGACACGAAATCCTCCTCGCTCGATACTCCCTCTTCGCGCGAAGCACGAGTTTTGTGGCCTACTCTCTCGCTGTTCCCTAGGGGGGCTCCCCCGGCGCAGGTAAGCACTAAGCGGACCACCTCGCATGACTTCCCAGATCCGCACCCTGAGCGTCACATCCTCGACCCGACCCCTCATGCGAGATTTGAAAGAATGCCATGTTCTTTGCTGTTTGTTCTTTGTCCGTCGGACGTAGCATTTGCGTTGTTTTACCGTCCCAGTCCCAGTCCCAACTGGAAAGGTCCGAATCAGGGCAGCGTCGAGAAGCAGGGATGGCAATCTGGTACAAGGATGGATGGAATGTTTCCCTGGTCTCGCACCCTAGGTGCGAGGTTAGGGGTTCGGGTTTATGTCAAACACGTCTGCAAAGTCCGATCCCCAAGGCTCGAGGAGTCTATGGGGAGCTTTCCGGGGACCCAATCACTGTTGTCGTTTCATCAGACATGTATCGAGAACGGATCTTCAACAACTGCGCTTGACGCTGGGTATTATTCTCTCTACAAAACCGGACAGGACAAGATTAAACCTGAACAAGCGCTAATCACAAGTTAAGGATGGTTTGTGTTCGTATTGTCGTGATGAAAGTAATGACAGTGACGGATAGGATGGCTGTGACGGATAGGATGGCCAGGGGGGGAACCTTGACCGAGGAGGTCATTCCAATGAAGGGGATCGATGAGGTCATGGGGATAACGCCCCTGAAGATGATGAGGTTGTTCATCGAGACTCGGGCGATGGGGGGGCATAGAAGGAGGCCCGTTGACAGAAAATCCGACATGTTCCTGGGGACGCTGCAACCTCGTCAACCCGTCCTGAAATCTGTGAGTTGATGCATCTGACGGGAAATGTCTCGGTCTCATACCTTGAAGAACAGCACCACTCCTGCACTGAGTGAACTTTCGACAATGACAAAGTGCCGTGTGTGCGATGAGGTCCCACTGTCCGCGCGATCAACACGACAGATGCCACGGTGATCGAGAGTAATCCTGACTGGCCCCGGTTGAGTGTCGCTGGGAGCAAACTCTGGAAGAACATCTCCACGCTTCCAGGACGCCACTTTGTTCAGAGGAACGCACCAGTAACTGGGTGTGAACGGTAGGGCGCGTAGCTCCAGGGAGGTGGCCATGGCATGCGCTGCTTTCCAGAAAAGACTGCCCTCGTAGTGCCTTCCGATCATGGCAAGGACTTCAGCCGGTAGCCTCGCCAGCTGGCCGAAGCCCAGCCGGTTGGCTGTCTTGAGAAGGGCGGTTGTGGAAATGTCCCTGGGGAAACGGATGACGTAGTGACGGTTGAAGGGCTCTTTGTCGAATCCACGCCAGGTCAGCGCCGTTCCGAGGCGGTTGAGCTTGTGTTGGAACCTTCCAGGCTGTGGATCACTTCCGAAGAACATACCGAAACAGGAGACGTGAGTGAAGGCGGCGCCGGGTGGGAAACCCTTGTGCCTTCCCCGGTTACAGAAACAGAGGCCGTCGCCTTGCCAGATGATCTGGCCGGGACTACGCGAATCAAGATATGCCCAGGCCGACTTCTAGGGTCCCATCGGGAATCTCTCGGAGTATACTATCGTGCGTGTGCTTGTCAGCCAAGGGTGCATAGCAGATGCACTTGTCGGACCTACTGATCATGCAGCATTGTCGCCATGTTATCAATTGGTCGCAGATGCCACAGTAGAGATTGACGTGAAAGTGCCTTGAATTGAGGCACAACTGCCTATGTGGGTTGTCGCTGGTGGCCCTTGACGGCCTGATTGTCGATGTCATCGGTCCAGTAGTCTCCTGGTGATGATGCTGTGATAACGGATGCAAGCGGTGTACACGGATTGAGAGAGAGACTCGGGGTATCAAGTTTGATGATGTGAGGTTGGAGGAGCTGGCCAATGTTGACCTCGGGGGACAAGAGGTGGCATCACGTGCATGAGGCTCCTTCCCTTTCATTGCTCGCTCTCGCTTGAGGTTTGCGTTCGGGCAGGTACCTACCTAGGCACCTTCCCAGGCAGACAAGGACTAAGGCAGTTTCTGAGGCACCTTTAATACCAAGGAAGGCAGCAGGTAAATCTGCCTGCGTGCTTCAACTCGATCAGTGCGAGTGCAGTTGTTGGCTGAAAGAATGTCAGACCCGACAGTGGTGTTTAGATACACGGGTCGTTCAGCTCGGGGAGATAATGGCACGAAAATAATCTCGTTGAACAGTTGTTTTCTCAGGGGTTGATGAGTTCTTGCAACGTCGAAGGAGAGAGATAACGGACTCGGGAGATTGAGACAGCAAAGGCAAGGAAAAGTACCTAGGACGAGGACAGAAAGACAAAAGTGATTCTTTATATCACATGATTCCTATCAAGACGTGGCTCATCTCTCTATGCTTGAGTGAAAGCCGATGCCCTCCAAGTTGGTCTGAATAGGGGGCCGGCAGGACGGATGACACTGGGCAAGAATGAAGCTTGTACGCCGTTGCACAGACAAGATAGGCTGCCTATAAGCACCCATGAGAGGTCCAATACTAACTCATGATCTGCTGGGGGCATCTCTGGGAACGGATGGAAAGTAACCAGGCTTTGATACTCGTTCCCGTTGGAGTTTTGCCGCCTCGGCTTGTCGCTTCTTCGTCAGTCTTTGCTGGTAAAACGAGCTGCAAACTGTTAGAGAGCGTCAATCATGGTGGAGGTGCGACACGGGGGATACCTCTTTAGCTCAAACACACGGGGTTCTTCTGGTTCAGGCGTCGGGTTGTCTTCTTCTTTGTCCTGAATAGGGTCAGTCTAGTGCAGCCATCGCGACAGAGTTGAAGAAAACGCACCTTGGCCTCGTCGTCCTTTTCCTTCTCATCCTTGTCTTTGTCCTTGTCCTTGTCTTTATCGTCATCTTTGCCCTTCTTCTTGTCCTTGTCCTTCTTTTCCTTCTCCTCCTTCTCCTTCCTCTTGCGCTGCCTCTCCTCGTACTCCTTCTTGAGCTTCTCCTTTTCCTCCTCTAGTTCCTTCTCGCGCTTGGCCTTCTCGGCGTCCTCGTCAACCTTGGGCGTGCAAAAGTAGCGGTCCTTGAGATGGACGGTACACACAAAGAAAAAGTCCTAGGTACCGGGCGACTGCATAAGCCTCTGCTGTTCCATTCAATGATGCCGCTTCCCGCCTCCGCTGCTTATCCGTTTGTTACCTTCTTGTCTGGCGTGATCAGGACCGACGTGCTGGACTTGTAGCAGATGTCGCAGGCCTTGGCTGCCGTGTCGGCGACCTTGCGGTGCGTGTAGAGATTGGGGAATGAAGTCGCCATGATTGATGTATCGCTTTGTCTTGAATGAACAACTCTTCTTTGAAGCACAAATGATGGACCCTTTGATCAAAAGATACGCTTCACTTCATCCAGTGAATGGATTGATGCCCGTCGCGTGAAGCCCCTGACGTCAGGCACTGAGAGCGCAACCGACCCCCTGAAGTCACCCGCAAGCCACTAAAGTTATAGGGGCCATAGGTTAAGCGCCGGCGCACCTGACTAATAAGCGCCCAGCGTCATGAGTGGTCGTTATCTTATCGCACTCTTTTGGAAATTGACCATGACGATGCGCCCGTCCTTTCACCACCAACAACAACCTTCGACAATTCTTCCCACCCACATCTCCAACCAATTTGACCCAAAAGGCTGTGATCTTATTCACAGCGTAGGCGATTGGACCAGCCATGGGTGTCTCTCTCGATACAGAGAAGCTGGGCTCCCTCTTTCAAGCCCGACCAGACATTCTCCAAGGCATCCAGAGCGCAGCAGGTAAACATTACCCCTGAAAGGCTGTGACAGCTTTGTACTGACTTTGGCGCCAGATTCTCCCGGAAGAATCACCTTGTTCAACGAAATTGCGAGCCATGTCTACGATCAACTTCAGGGAACTTGCGAACCCGCGCACAAGAAGAGGAGAGTCGATGTCCAGCAGACTAACGGAACCGCGAACGGCACAAAGGCCATCGTAAAGCCCGAGACCAACGCCGCGGATGAGCCCGTGCTCTTGGAGATCAAGGAGATTTCGGTTTCGGTGCCGCAGAGAAAAAAGTTTGAGCTGTGCTTCACGGCAAACCACATCTACGCCCGCGCTCCGGGCACCACGGCCCCAATTCCGGCCATAACACATGCCTGGGCTGACATTGGTGTGTGATTGATGGCTTTCTCAGCCTGGTTTTCTGCTAACTCGAGTCAGAATATGCCTTTTACCTTGCCGTCCCTGAGAAGGCTCAGGTTCAGCATAACTACATCCTGTTCCCCAGAGACACCTACCTCCCTTCCAAGACGAACCCTCCGACGACAGAGCCGCTCGTCTTCACAGTACCCGCGACGGCCCCGAAGCAGGGCACCATCGGAGGCTCCGACGCTGGAACCGCAGCTGCTGTGTCGGACAACTACAAGTCCCTCTTTCACTGGGCCTTTGGCAGGTACCCCAAGGCCGCAGGCAGCAATGTCGACATCACCTCTGCCGACCCCAACAAGTTCCATAGCATGGCCCGACAGCCTCACCGACCAAACGAAAAGGCCGTGCACGTCAAGGCATTCAGAGGCTCCAAGGACGGATACCTCTTCTTTCTCGAGAACGGCATTCTCTGGGGTTTCAAGAAGCCCCTCATGTTCATCCCGCTGAACCGCATCGCGGCGACCAGCTATACGAATATTCTGCAGAGGACGTTTAACATCGTCTTCGAGGTGTTTGCAAGCGAAGGCGACGCGACCGAGGAGCTCGAGTTTTCCATGCTGGACCAGGAGGACTACGGCGGCATCGAGGAATACGTCAAGCGCAAGCGCCTGCAGGATCGCAGCATGGCCGAGCAGAGAAAGGGCAAGGTGGAGTTGGCCGAGAACCGAGGACCCAAGAAGAATGCCGAGGAGAACGGGGCAGCTGCAGAGGGAGAGGCTGGACAGGATGGCATGTCTGAGCTCCAAAAGGCGCAGCTCGAGGCTGAGCAGGAGCTGCAGGACGAAGAGGACGAGGATGAAGAAGATTACGACCCTGGCAGCGATGCAGAGAGTGATGGTTCGGGACTTTCGAGTGATGACGACGAGGATGATGACGACGAAGACGATGAGGAGGACGAGGAAGAAGATGGCGAAGGAGAAGCAGATGGAGAGGGAGAAGAGGAAGCGGTTGAGGAAGAGGAGGAGCCACAGCCCGAGGTGGCTGCACCACCGCCTGTCAAGAAGCCCGTCAAGAAGCCCGCCAAGAAGCCCGCCCAGAAGCCCGTCCAGCAAGTCCCTGTGAAAACAGGCTGGGCAGCCCTCAGAAGCGTTCCTCGAGCCAGCGAGGGCATGGATTTGGACGAGGAAAAGTTTGACATTGTCTAGAGGTAGGAGTTGGGTTGTACAGTATATTATCATTGGCATCCATGATAGACACGGTCGGGCACGATGTATGACATACCTACATTAGGAAGAGGCACCGTCCTCGACATGAATGGGACACATTCTTGGCGTTGTGAGACTCGACGGTAGGACATGATCTGTGTTTGAGTACCTCTCTTACGTGTAGGTCTATTTTAAGGACAAGAGAACGACGAGAAAGACAGATATTTATGCCTAAAGGCAGTTGATGGTATCATAACGGGCAAGACAAGACAATTAACAAAGCCACCCAAGCAGTCGTAGACCTCCATTTCCTTTCCTCCAAGCCAGCATTGCTACTCAGGCTACAATGCTCTGCTTACTTCTGCCAGCAGCGCACCTCTGTACGACCACTCCGATGGTAATCTGCAAGCGGAACACCGCACTTGTCACGTCAGCGTTGTGTGTATGTGTAAGGAAGATATCTTGGACTTACACTGGCACATCGATGGTGTACATCCTTGATCGACGAGATGCAATACGGGATACATCCCAAGCAGCTCACGAAGCAGACCAACGCCGCCGCGGCACTGGCATGGTCAACGTCCATCATTCACATATTTGTCCAAGAAGACTCACTGTGTAAAGCCACCAGCCTCGGCCGTGGTGACCGTCATGTCCCTCACGCCGCAGCTCGGACACACGACGGGCGCGCTCTGGCTCTGGAGGCTTTGGAGGGGCACGCTGTTCAGGTTCTGCTGCTGCGGCTGCTGCGGCGGGCCGTGAGACTGTGGAGGGAAGTCATTCGGGTTGTGTACGTAGGCCGCAGGAGGGGAGCCCGGGTGTGTTAGGGGCGGCTGGGCGAGCGGGGAGGTGAACTCCCGATTGTTGTAGGTCGGCGGTGCTTGCTCGTTGTTAACGTCGGTGTCGGTAGTGATGGCGGGGTGTCCGTTCTGAGGGGGAGCTTGAAGAGTTAGCGATGATGCCCGTGTAGGCGAGAGGACAAACGTACTTGGCTTCTCCATTTTGGATAGCTGATGATTGATGGATTAGATGAGTGTTTGATGGTGTGAGACTTTCCAGGTTTGGTGTTTTGGAGCGCCGAGGGGGGTCTTAAGAGATGCGGTCGAAGAAAACAGAGATGAAGTCACAGCAATGGGGCGATGCGATGATCCATGATGAAACGAGGTCCAGCAATCGGGGCTTAGCAGCTTCTTTTATGCCCTACCTGTCCATGTGCCTACCTGTCTACCTTGCAGTATGTAACACCATGATCAGTCAGATATTCACTAGTCTAGTAGTCATCCTGGTTTACAGTACGCAAGGCTGTTTTTAGCGATGCCTGACCACCACAGAGAGCGTGAAAAGTCATTGGATCAAGAGCCCATTGGGCGGTGACGCGGAGGGTGGTGAGAAGGAGCTGGCGGTGCCAACATTAGAGTGTAACTACCCGACTACGTCTTACACGGCGACTTCCACAAGGAGGGGACTGCGCCTCCAAGGATCAACGAGTCTAGAATCCTTCCACTGGCTGCGTCATGTCAGGCAAACGTGCCTGCCAGTCACAAGGAAAAGAAACCTGGCAGTGTCGCATAAAGTGTCGAGGCAGATCAGCATGGACTGAGGTTGGGATATGTTGGATGTGAGTGGTCGGCTCATACGGGGGGGCCTTGGTGTGTTGGCGGGTTGAGGTGTGGCTGTGGCTGTGGCTGTGGCTGCTGCTGATCTGCGTTGTGGCGAGAATATTGAAGCACCAGATGATGAGTGTCTGGGGAATGTCTCCAGTATGATTTCATAGCTCTTATACATATCCATGATAATGATCACATGGTCGATGGTTTGGAGACCTTGATAGCATGGATGTAAACAAACGTACGGGACTAATTTGGTCCACTGTAAGATTCCGACCAGCTCATGATGGCATGACTTATCTTATCTTATCTTGTCCACTCTTATCTTATCACACCCTCCCCATCACCGGATATTTCCCGCTCACCGCCCACACGTGACCCTCAACTTCCAAAGGTTTCAATTCACCCATCGCGCGGGCATCACGAGCGGCATCCAGAGGTCTCGATCCCCGACTCCCCCCCACGCCGTCAATTGGATCTCTACCCACGGGCCGGAACCCCCTTCCAGAGCAATCATGTCGGGCCGCCACAAGGCTATCCGTCTTCCCCCCCTCAAGACCCTGCGCGTCCACGATCCCAAGCGCAAGGTTGAGAACCCGTGTATCGCCATCATGTCCAGCGTCCTCGGTATGGCCCCTCCCTCGACCTTTGGACTTTCGAGTTCAAAAAAACTGACAGGAGATAGCATGCTGGGCCTCTGCCGGATACAATGCCACAGGCTGCGCCGCCCTCGAGACACAGCTCCGCAATTGCATGGACGGTCCCAAGCTTCCCCCCGCGCCCACAAACACTATCAACTACCACCTGTCACGGATGCAAAAGTACATGACGGGGCCGAGGAAGCAAAAGTAGCACGCTGGACGACGGGGTGGGTGGCGAGGGATTGGTAGAGGGTATGCATTTTGGGCGTTGGTAGAAAGCGTCTCCTTGGATGGATTGTACAACATTTGCCCCCGTGATGGGCGACAAAAACACAAGAAGAGGTGGATGATGTACATTTATCACTGTACAATACAAACATGTTTAACATGTCACCATTGGATGTCACGCGATATCTGCTCTCTTTGAATCTTGGTCACATCGAATCGAATCTGCCTTGGTTGGCTTTACAGTAACCACAACAACAGCACAACAACAGCACAAGGTCACCTTAAGCACAAAGTCACATTGCACACAAGTTCGTTCAAAGCGCTTGCATTTCACTACTCCTCACTCTGCAAGACACCCACTCGCCTATCCACTTATCTACCCATCCCATCATCAGCGCACACCCAAACCCACGTCTCCCCATCATCTACACCTCTCTCCTCGAGGCGCACAGAAGGTGTGTCCGCATCAGAGACTAAAAAAAGGAACGAAGACCCAGAAGAGAGACAAAAAAAAAGTGAAGTGAAATAAATGACAAAGAACGATAAGAATGACAAACGCCCCCATTCTTAGAAACAGCGCCGGACCCCATGAAGTGACTGATAAGGTTGATGATGTGTGATCCCCAGGACAAAAGAATAAACACTCCGTAGGGGAGAATGTCAAGACGGCTTTCCCTAGAGGCAGGGAAGTATAGATCTCGGATCCGGCGTGAGTGGAATGGACAAAGCCTTGCATTCACACAGCCGTTTCGTATGTCTATGCAAAAGGAGAGCCGTCAGAACTCAGAGGCATCCAGCCCTGGCAAGAAAAACGAGCGACGATGTACGTCGCTAAAGAGCGGCTCCGGTGGGCGGTGCGGTGTCACATTACAAGAGATGTGTGTGACCTTTGTAAAAAGATGATCGAAAGTCGAGTGGTGTGCCGTGTCTATATGGTTGATGCCTTGCCCTCCGTGTCAGACGCCCCTGGTCGTTGGTCGTCATGCCCTAACACATCATGATCCGAACAAAATAAATACGAGGTTTTCCGTGCGCCGAAAATGCGGTAACGATCCGTGGGTATCCCAAGCACAATGCACCATGTCTACCTCCTCTCTGGGTGGGTGGGTGTCGATCTGGTCTGGGTGTGCGCGGGCAGGTAGTGGGTGTCTAGGAAGTGTCGCCGACGCAGAAGAGCTCTATCTCTCCAACGCCTCCAGAGTACATGTTCCTGACTCCCTCGCGCCACTCCATAAACGCAATCTGAATGTCATCGTCGCCTTCAATGGCCACGAAATCACCATCCTCGTCGCGATACCGCAGCTTGAGCATGCTCTTGCCGATGCTGCTGCTGGTGAACCGCGCGAGCTTGGCGTCGATCCGGTCGATCAGAGACTGGTACGTGATGTTGAAGGCCACAACAAGCGTCACGTAGTTGCCCGACTCAGTGTTGACCCGAACCTTGAGCTGTGTCGGCAGAGGCAACTCGGGGCTAGCCAGAGGGTTTGTCGGCGGGGGTAGAGTGGCTGTGCCGAGGGCCGGCGAGACGGTTCGCGAGTTTGCGGCGGCGGCATCAACACGCAGCGGGTTGCCACCAGCTGGGGTCCCTTGTCGCGAGTACACTGGCTGCGTAGGGAACTGAGCCATGCTGCCGCCAATACTTCCCGAGTGTTGATGTATCCGCTCCCGTTGAGCTCCAGGGCTGTTTGTGTGAGCTCGGATCGGCGCCTCGTTTCTGGGCGAGCCTGTCTGGTTTCTGGGAATGTTAGGATCGTGACCCGGATGCAAGTGCTGCGGGATTCCGGGCACAGCCGGGATGTTGCCTTGGCTGGGTTGTCGAGTCCTGGGCATTCCGGGCCCGTTGATATCGGGGGTGCTGTAAGAGCGGTTTCTCTGTTGCGCAGCAGCCTGGCTGTTCGAGGCCATTGCAGGTAGCGAAGGACCCCGAGGATTGCGTCCGTGAGGGTTTGGCGAAGGACCATCGCGAGATGGTACACGCGGCATAGCAGGGGCGGTATATCGGTTGCTATCCTCCCACGGGGGTTGAGGCGTTCCAGTCTTGGGGAAACCATAGTGAGGCGTGGAGAACATGCCGCTGGCTGTGCTCGTGCGTGACGATGCTGGCGACTCGGCGACTGGCGAGAAGTAACTGTCGCCACCCCAGGCGCCCGGCGAAGGTGCACCACTCCCTTGAGTTTGAAGGCTGAGCGGAGCGGGTGGTGCCGGTAGAGGGAACCGAGGTGGAGGCGCCCTCACCATACCCGCAAGAGACTGAGAGCTCTCTCCAGTGCCGGCGCGGGCACGCAAGTTGCTGCTCGAGGCAGTTCGAGGCATCATACCCATGGGGTGCGGGGGCATCGGGAGACCGGCTGGTGCCGTGGCTGGACCATAATCGTCATCATCATCGTCGTCCTGCTGCAGATATGGATTCTCCAAGCCACCGGCCTGGTCTCTGGTCCAAGCAAAGTCGGCAGTAGCGGAATCCGAGTTTGTCGAGGCGCGTGGTGCGTTGTTCTTCCTCTGGCTCTCAAGGGCAACCACCCATTTCTTCAGAGTCTCCTCGTTCAGGAACTTGATGGTGAAGTTCTCGACACCAGGGTCTCCCTTCCACCAGATCTGCACGCTGTGGCTGCCTGATACGAGTTAGTAGTGCACGACAACGAGGCAAGGGATGCACAACTGACCTGGCTTCGAGAAGGACACGACATCAGTTACGTTAGTCATGAAAATTCTGCCCTTGAGCTGAAGCTTGGCGTTCCTGTTCCGGACCTTGGGCCCTGAAGACCTCGACTTGTCCTTCTTGTCCTTGCTCTTGTTTGGTGAGATTTCTTTGCAGCACAGGAGGATGCACTCGAAGAGATAAATCTCATACTGGCGACATGGTTAGTAATGACTAAGAAAATGGGTTTGAAAGACGTACGTCCTTCTCCTGCTCCGTCTTGCCGGTGATGACACCGTACACGCCGTGTTGGATAAGATTGCCAAACTGTTCCACCTTATGACTCTTCCAATCTTCCACCCGGTTGGTCAGATCCTCCAGGGCCTCGTCCAAGAGGTCTCGGTTGACGGCGTCGTTCGCCTTGTGCAGGACTCGTTCGGCCGCCTCGCAACCATTAATTAGGTCGGCCTTGGTTTCTTCGTCCTCGGTCTTCTTGTTCAAGTCCTGAGGTGCGTCAGTTGCCTTGTTCCAATCAAGTGAAATGTGGAACCCACCTTGAGCAACAGAGGATATTTCACCAATCGTTGCATAGGCTTTAACAAGAAACCATCAAGAGTGTTGAAGTCGGTCGCCACGGGGTGTTCGGATTGTTGAATCTTGTCAAAGACCTGGTTGGCGATCTGGGCAGCCTTGCGCTGGTTCGCGATGAAGGGCTGGTAGATATCAAAGGCATCCTCGTGCAAGACAAAGGGAGACCCCCATCGCTGATTGACAGAAGTCATTGAATTCGTGGTTTCCACCCGGATCAAGAAGCGGCGCTGGAAATCGAGAATGGCATTGATGTTGAGGAAGATCTGGTGGAGGATGTCTCCTGGAATCGCGCCCTGCTGTTCTAGTGTCTTTTTGAGATCGTGCAGGTTTTCGAGATCTTGAACGTATTTTCGCTCCGTGTCGACCAGCTCTCGGATAATGTGATCTCGGTAGCTCATCTGCGATCCAGTGACGGGACCAACAATCTCATCTTCGGGGTAGGGCTGAACTTGGAGGAGGGTACCGCGCTGTTCGGCACAATCGAGAACATAATTAACGACTTGGGTCACCTAGGTAGATGGTTAACAAAGCCCGAGGCGCAAGAGACTGAACCGGGCACAAGCCCAGCTGTTTCTCACCCACCTTGACAAAACCACTAGTATCATTACCCATCAAGTCAGCAATCACAAAGCTATGGGATGAAGGAATCTGCAGCTCCTTCATGCAGGCCTGGACGAATTTGAAGATGGCGATCTTGGACTTCTTAGCCTCATTAGCGCTAGAGTCCTCGACCTTGAGCTCCTCTGCAGGTTGCAAGGCATTGAAGATGAGCAGAAGAGGGTATCCGGTTCGGAAGAGATTCCATAGCGGATCGACGGGGTCGTTGGGATCGAGGGTCTCGAGATAGGGGTCGAAGCCGGGGACTTGCGCCAGGCGCTGCTTGAGCGAGATGCAAATCTGGTAGAGGGATCGGGAGGCATCGGCCTTTTGGTTGATGATGTTGGCGGTGGCTAGGACGGGGCCGCCGTTCTGAGGGGTGATGGTGGCGGCGCTCGAGAGGGAGCTCAGAGAGGCCGTCGAGCCGGTGAAGGCCGTCGAGCCCGAGAGTTGGCTGGCGCGCGGCGCATGGTTCATGCTGTGCTGTAGGCCACCGAATCCGTTTGAGTTGGGGAAGACCGGAGTGGTGTTTGTTCGGAGCAGCGGGGCATGGGCCATAGCCTTCTACTCCATCCGTCGAAACGAGAGCGTGAGGCGACGATGATGCAGGCAGAGGGCGACGACAGGGAGGATGATGCGGAGGAGATTGTCGAGGGAGCCGTGGGGAGCGCGAACGAGGGGTTGCGAGTGGCTTGACGAGAATGTCTGGAGATCTCCCTTGGCGTCGACTCAGGATGGTTTCAAAGAGACGTCCGACGTCATTCGGCGGTGAATCGAAGCGGGAGATGATGTGTAGTCTTGCTCTGGGGCAGCGAGTCACGAGCGGGGTGAAGGTTCTGCTGCTTGTCGATGCGTCAGGCGGGTTGGGTACGAGCGGTGACAGAGAATCGAGTCTGTCGCGGTGTCTCTGTCTTTGTCCTGGCCTCTGTTGCTGACGGGCGGTTTCGGCGATGGCTGGGCTGGAGGAGGAGGAGGAGGAGGTCTCGGGTCAGGCGGTGGAGCGATCGAAGGGGGACAGAAGGCGGACGATCGACGATGCGGTTGCGCTGCGAGGTTGAGGGTCTGAGAGGCGGACCAGGGGATCGGAAGTGTCTTTGACTGTGGAAGAATCGTCCAGGTCTAGCCGCGTTGCTCCAAGGTGACAAGGCTGGGCGCAGGCGTCGAAGTTGTTGGGCGACAGTCGTTTAAGGAGGAGTAATTCGCACGAGGCAAGGGGAGTGGAAGGG
>JABFEX010000579.1:0-16844 GCA_013623515.1 Fusarium illudens | reverse complement strand
GAGAATGGGTGAAGGGTGACCATTTCTCGACGCAGCCATCCACTCACGGTCGAGGTGCGACGTGTTGCGACGGCGGCGAGTCTGGTCGTGCATCCCCGGCATGTGGACTTTGTGTGGAGAAATCTGATGATGATGGAGATCGCGAAGCAGGCAAAGGGACCTCAGAGACCTCAAAGCGCCTTCAAAGCGCTTGGGAACAGCGTCTGTGCTGCGGTGCAGGTCCCCTCTCGCCTCCGCCTCGTGCGCTTCACCAACACCCAACTCCACTCGAAGTTGGGTCGTCGGCTCAACGGCGCCCTCGTGCTCGAGCCTTGCTCAAGGGGCCACCCTGGCCATGAGGCTCGGCCGGTCACAGCATGATGCCACACTCGCCGTGCTCTGCCGGAGGGTTGCACATCCATGATAGCCGAGCCATGACAGCCTTCATGTCATGTGTGAGGTATAAGAGGCCGCGAGAGCAGCTCACTTGTCTCTTCTCACTCCTTGTCCCTTGGTCGGGCAAGCTAGGTCGCAACCTGCCTGCGCCCTGCGACTGGCTACTTCACTCGAGACGACAACGTGGTTCCTCTGGACGATGGCGACAAGAAGCATAGTAGTATTGGGTTCCAGAACGTGATGGAGGTGACGAGATCTCAACTTGGCCAAGCCTGCCCGTTTCGAAACTTCGCTTCATCGAAGGTGGGGGGACAGAAGTGTAGTTTTGTATATACGAAACACCACTACGACCAGTACATGAAAAGGTGACAAGTTGGACGTTGTTCCAATACAATAGAATATGAAATAATTGTAGAAAAAACATAGTACAAGCAGAAAAGTATGCAGATTATGTATGCATATTGATCCCCATGTTTCCTAATAGTTATCGTGAAAAGTAGGCATCTCCGTGTTACATAGTCCGGGTATCAGAGGTAAGCGTTTGAGCGGGATACCAAGCAATACATCTGTCCCTCCACCTTTGGTGCCAGCACCTTCCTGACGCCAAGCAGCTCCATCCATCCACCACCAGCCACAAATTAGCCACACTTCACTGGCCTCAATTGATCCGTCACTCCGCTTTCTCCCCAGTCTCACCATCAACGCCATCCTCGCCTTCATCACCAGGTCAACATACTCGATACCTACATGCATCATGCACATTCAGTCTCACCCCCATCTCACACAGTAGGTAATTGGTTTGAAAACCGTATGGGCTGTCATGTATTTTGCACTTCAAGTATTTCTTGTTGCTGAAGCTCCCATGCTTTGTACAAGCATCTCATTCCTCATTGATGACCCGAGCTCATCATCAGATGCTCATGATCATGGGCGTTCGAGTGGGAGCTTGCAGCTCGACCAGCCGCCTTCTAGACCATAATAACGCGTCGAACGACCATATCCCTTTGAGTGTCCGGTAACAAATAAGAAAAGTAAAGCACCCATCCTGTGCCATCATACAACACCGCCGAGACCAAAATACAAGGAAAGAGAAGGACCTGAAGTACGAGGATCTCCGTTGCGACGCTGAGCGCGGTGACCATTCCCAGTCACATCACGTTCGCAGACGCTTGGTACCTCTCAGTGTTGCTCCCCTGTCTAGGAGGACTCTTCCTCTTCCTGGTCGGCCTGTTCATTCATTGGTTAGCCTCATAACCCGCCAACTGCGAGATTTCACACTTACGTTGTAAGCCTGCTTCTCATCCTCGTATCGCTTCTTGTCGGCAGCAGCCTTAGCCTCATAGGGGGCACGCTGCTTCTCGTTCAGGGCCTTCCATCGCTCACCGAGGAGCTTGCCAACCTGACCGAACGAGATGCCGGGGTTCTCCTCGCGGACGTTGTCACGCTGCTCGTTGGCGAAGAACATGTAGGCAGAGAGACCACGCTTGGGGGCGTTGGGGTCTGGATCGGTTAGCGGTCATCTTCTAAACAAAAACCTTCGTCGAAGGCGACACCGCTTGGTTATGCGTCTACGCCAGGAGCGTAGGCGGCAACTGCCAATGGATGCACCTGATCAGGCATATCGGGGTTGAATGAGGTCTTACCCTTCTTGGCTCGCTTCTTCTGGACCTTACCACGCTTGCCAGCATCAGCCTTAGGCATCTTGAAGGTGTTCTGTGGTTGAGTGTGAGTCAAATTTGCCCCAAGACGTGGATGTGCGAAAGTGCAGTGATGGGAGGGGAATGCGTTGTGATAACCGACAGCGCAGACGTGGTGGGCGCGATGCAAACGGCGAGGGGTAGCTCGAGCTAAGCTTAGGCAATAGGTAGTTTGAGGGGATGGTGATGAGGCGCAAACGCAATTGCGTTCCTCGTCGCGTGAAAATCGGCGTTTGGTGCAAAGAAAAAGCTGCATCTATGGATGGCGCGTACCTTGAAAATGAATTTGAGAACGAGAAGGTGGTGGTTATGTCGTCAACTGCAATGCGCTTCAGTTAGCCGTGCTTGCTTGGAGGCGGGCGCGCAAGAAGGTAAAGGTGAAGATGATGCAACGCGAGCGACGACGCAGCGCGCAACTCTCAAGATGATCAAGTCTTCCAACAAAGATAAAAACGAGATCGGAGAGTTGACGCGACGCAATTCGCACGGGCAGAGACGGCAAAAAAGAAGAGAATTGGGGATGCGGTGCTGGTTCTGGTGATGCGCGGGCGCAAAGGAAGGTACTCACCACAGAGATGTGTCGAGCGTAGGTAGGTAGATGAGGAGGGATAGAGAGGCGCTGGTAAGAGGGAGAGGATTTTGGGTGAGAGATTGTATGGGAGAGGAGAGAGGAGGGAAATGTATGGGGAGGCCAAGGCAGCCTTTTTACTATGGGGGAGTGATTGTGCGTGGGGAGGGAACGCGGCCTGCCCAGCTACCACACTTGGACCGACTGTTATGCTGGGCACTGGCAACAACTGGGTGCGGTGCTTGCTTCTTAGACGAGACCCCCCTTCCTCCCCTCCCCTTCCCTTCCCTTCCTTCCCTTTGGCGAAAAAATTGGGTGCGCGCGCGCGGGCACACTCTGCCTGCGGTGCCTCGAGCTTGCCTGCCTGGTGCTGGGCTGGTGCTGGTGCTAGTACTGTCGCAGCAGCCTGTACCAAGTACCTACCGCACCTGCCCTCTTTTCCCCTTGGCCCTTGGTGCTGGGGAGGAGCGACCAGGACTCAAACCGAGCCCGGGCATCCAAGCTCCCCAGAAGCACCTGCCTTTGGCCACTCACCAGCCCGCAAGCCTGTGGTCCTGCTGCTATTATTGCGTGGTACTGTACAGGTACAAGCCGCACGCAGCCCGCCGCGCCGAGGTACAGTACAAGGGCCTTGTACCGCGACACCTACTGCGCAATCCGCACCGTATACCTGGAGTCAAGGTCTTTTTGGGGGGGGCCGACGGGACTGCGACTGGGACTCGCAAGCCCTCTGCCTTTGATCACTCTGATCACCCTTGACCACACTCTGTGCCTCTCCCCCTCCACTCTCTCTCTTGCTCTCACTCACGCTCTCTCCCTGGCGCTCAGTCTCGTCCTTGCCCAGTCAACGAGCTCAGTCCAGCGGGTTCTCTGGGTGATACCGTACCCGTGCCCTGCCGCCGCCCTCATCCGTCGTCTCCCTCCACCTCTTCCCAGTCCCTCCACCTCCACCTCCCTGAGGCCGCTATCCTTCATCAATCAATCTGGGGCTTCCAGTCGCGCTCAACATGGACGCTACTGACACCCTCCTCCCTGTCCGCGCGCCATTTGTTCTTTGCTCTCGTTACTTGTGCCACACCATTGCCTGCTGCGTACAACATTGCCATTACGGACCGTGACTGTGGGCTACCTGGACTAGGAGCTCCTGCGCCAGCGGCAGAGGAACTTTAACCCGCGTACCTACCTAGGTACTCAACCCGCCGCGGACTGGCGTACCAGGCGCTGACGTTCCCCGACTCCATCCAACGCCATCTCGGGCTGTCTGTCTGTCACCTTGTCCGGCGCGTCTTCCTCATGTCTCGTCCCTCGGTCCTTGTCTTGGGTAGACTTGATACTGGCTGGCTCCTTGTTAGTCGTTTGGTTCCAGCCGCCTTTGGGACTCGGCTCGAAACGTCCACGCTCCTCCTTTGCTAAGAAAACACCCGTCAGCAGGGCAGATTGTCGCCCACAAAAAGTGGCTCTCTGAAAAGTGATACCTTGCCGTACTCGGAGGGAGGCTGGCTGATGATTGAGAGACGGTGGTGGATGCTCATTGTGTTGCTAATTCAGAGTTTGGCGCTGCGACGGCGGAGCACCCTCACCTCACCACCACGAATATCACTGTTGCACCCTGGCATCGGAGCATGCTATGACTGGGGAAAGTATCCTGTCTTGCCCACGACAAAGAATTCGTGCCGGGCAACCGGGCGACCAAATGCGACCACCCGCTTTCGGGTTCGTCTCTCTGTTCCCAGCTCTGCCGTTTGGTAGGCAGATATCCGTATTGTCTCTGGAAACCCCAGCGCTATCCTGTGCCCAAGACAATCTCGGGCTATGTTTTACCTCACTCTCCAAGACTCTCACATCCCTGCGATCCGCCGAGGCTACTGCCTCCTCACGCATACCGTACGTGCGCACTTGGCGATGACACTACCTAGAGACATTTGTATCACTTGCACAACCTCCGGTGGCCAACAGAGATGATATTGATACAATGGGCGTAACAAGTTGGCCCTTGCCTGGTGGACGACATCATCTCGCCTCTTGTTACGGCTTTCGGTGCCCATCGCTCCTCTTACTATGCTCTCACGCCAGCCAGCCAGCTTTGCTTGCCCACGATCAACTCTGGACCGTCTCCGTGACAGTCTTCCATCAGTTCTAGACCACTGGGATTTCCCCCCGGCGCCTTGTCGATTATGCTTCCCGCTGATAACTGGAGCAACGAGGGACTGGCGGGGTACTTTGATCATGCATGACGGGCAAGTACCGTCATACGAATTTTCAATGTACAGGTACAAGGCGGCGCGTACCCTCACATGGATTGGATGCTCGCCTCCTCACAGCCATCCCCTTCATACCGGCCTCAACGACACCTCCCTGTGCCGCCTTGCCTTGAAGGGGAGAAGACAGAGTCCAAACATCGAAACATCGTCACAATAGGCGTCCTAATCTGCATTTTCATGTACATGTCCCCGACCCGAAGCGAGCTTGAGGGCAACATTTGGTTCGAGGCCACACCCCAGCCTTTTGCTGAGAGCCTGGCCCTCGTTTCCCATGCCACTCTCCTCCCAGAGTCAGTGTGCAAGGACACAGTACGGTCCTAGCTTCCGGAGCGGAAAGGCTGGTATTGTGTGCCATTGAGTGTATCACCGCAGTTCGGGGTTGTCGAGACTGACATTCCTTCTTCAGGCGAGTTCTGCGGAGAACACGAACGAAGATCCTACTGTACGCAGTAGGTGCATCATCGACTGCCCCCCTCGATGCCATGCACATCAGTGTGCCTCTGCCCAAACGCACCGAGAAAAACACGGCCAGAACAAGCGACTAGGAATGACGCGAGATACCTCATGACGCATACACTGTCTGCGGGCGCTGCGGGTACCACGAGTCGTGCGAAAATGGCCTTGGGGCGAGACGTGGGCTACCACGCGCCGGGCGTGGTGGAGGTAGGAAATGGGCGTGGTAGGAAGAACTCCTAGCCTCCAAGGCAAGGTGCAGCCGGAGCAAAAGAGACAAGCAAGCAAATTCGCCGGCGAGGGCGGCTTTGCCGGGCTTGTCTGGACGGGCTTGTCTGGGCTTTGCGCGCCATTTGGTCGCGCCGGGCCAAAACAAGGTGCAGAGGCACGCCGTAAGTGGCCCACGGGAGAGGTACCAGCAGAGACTTCCAGCGGGTACGCGACACACCTGTCTTTGGGTGGTCATGTAGTCCTCCTGGCATCTGATACTGTGCTGTACCTGGGCGCCGAGCGGGCTCTGGGCTCACGCCAGAGCTCAGACGGGGAGCTGAGCGTCCCCCCGCCCACGCAAACACTCTGCGTTCCTCTCCACTCGCTCTTCTTCCTACCAGGGCTTCAGTCCTTCTGCCCCTTTCCATTTCCTGCCACCTGCTTTCTGTCGTGCTCCTTACTTGCTGCTGCTGCTGACCTGAGGGAAATGGCAAAACGCGCAAGGTTCAGCGCGTCTCGATGGCTGCCCAACCCGGGGCTAGTGACAACTTTTGAGGCTTGCCGATCTGGTCTCTGGTCTGGTCATTGTGCCCAGGGAGATTGGGAGAATGATTTCCGCTGCGGATTTTCCGGATCAGATCGCCTCCCCCCAATCACCCCGTGATTCATTTTCCCCATCTCCTCGTGCATCTCTTGCTCTTCTCTGCTCTGCTGGCTCTGTCCTTCTCGTCGACGTCCGAGCTTCCAGTCCAGCTCGTGCCTGGAAATCGCCAAGCCATATCACGTGCATCCACGCGATGGTCATAGCTCCCTACAGCTGCTAAGCCCTATCGGGAGTTCATGGAGGATGGAGACGAGAGAAATCGTCTGCTGGGACTGGCGAGTTCTTGGGAACTCGGGCAAGGGAAAAGGGTCAGAGGGGATGGGTCCATGATTCGAAACCTGACACCTGCATTTGCATGACGAGCTGTCCCAGGTACTGCCGTCGACGCGCATTGCTAGCCGCAAACTCTGAGCCGCGGCGCGCATCGTAAGAGTTTTCTTTGAGCTCTCGCGAAACCCCATCAGATCTTCGAGTCTTGATCTCGGGGGTACGTATCTTATTCGAGTGCTGCGGCGGTCCTTGCCGGGCCCCTCTCAGCTGGGGGACAGAGTAGGAAGTCACGATGAACATTCTCGAAGACTGGGTGTCATGTGTGGTGTCATTCTTCCATCTCGGGATCAAGAACAGCGTCGCGTAGCTCATCATCGCGCGCCCAGTCGATCCCGCTACCAGCGATTATCCCGCTTGCCGCGCCCTTCATCACTCTCCATCTTTGCTTGCTCGCCTTGACCTCGGCCTCGAGTTTCGCTTGCTCTTGCATCATCCTGGTGTTGTTCGGCGGGATTCTCTTCTTTTGCTTCGCCTCCTCTGCCAGCTCGAATAACTCTGCCGTTGATGCCACGTTTTGTTGAGAGGCAAGCAAAGTGTGACTCTGCGCGGAGGTCAAATCATCCCAAACTCTTCCAGTCTTGGCCGCCTCCTCGGCAACCGCAATGGATGCCTCGTCTCTGCGTTCCACATAGGGGAGAAGTTCACTGGTGAATGTCAGCCGTGTACGATCGTGTGGAAACAAGGGAGCAAACCGTTCAATGGGTGCTGCTTCTGTCCCGCCATGAACGGCCTTGAGTATAGGGTTGGCCATGACAACGGCGTCAATAACCTCATTCCTCAGGACATACTTTGCTCTCGATTCGAGAAGCTCCGACTGCGCCTTTCGCGTTCCTTGTGGGGTGAACGACAATGGCTCATCTGCAAGGACGTGAGCTTATGCAACATGGTTTCTGTAGGCACAAACAAACCTGGCTGTTGAGAGCGCTGCGCGTTGATGATTGCAATTTCTAATCGAAGCTCTTGTATTCTGTCGTAGAGGGCGAGGACCTTCTCTTCATCTTCTGATATGGGTAAATGGGATGCTTCGTCCTGGCCGTTGACCATGGGCTGATCGATCGAATCTGCCATGATAAAGACTGCGTCTTATACTTCTCCTTGTGTCGACAACCTCAACGAGACAATCACGTCGTGAAAGCATGTGCGCGAGAGTGGGTGAGAGCCGCGTTGTAGTGGCTGTGCAATGCGGCTGAACTATGTGGCGTAGCCTACCAATAAGCGCAGGCTCCCTGTCACAAGGCACCGGTCACGCTAACATGCACCTCCAAGGACAATCACGGGTGGCTTGGTTGTCGGTCTAACTTTCGTCACGCGAATACACACACTCTTAAGAGAAAGTCAGGCATCCATAAACACCGGCGTTAATCGTACCAAGCTCTGGCGGTCTTGCCCATATATTACCTGACCCACGTTCTCGCTCTCGCCAGTCGCGCATCGCGGCATCGCTTTCCATGGGAGATGTCTCGGGATGGCTCTCCAGGTGTTGATAGCCCATACGGGCCAGCGGCTGGAGGTCGATATCGCACAGTTCTCCGTGTATGACTCGCGATGGCAGAACTGGTTCCTGATTGCTAACCTGGTCGCAGCCTCGATGATCTCAAGGCCTGGGTCTCCAGGAACACCTCGATCCCACCTCAGCATATCGTCGCCCTGACCCCTCACGGGCGTACCGTCAAGTTTGCCAACCTGCATGCGGAGGTGTGTAACCCGTCCAAAGACAAATCATTTCTGACTCCCCCAAAGAAAGAAGTCTTCATCTACGACATCCGAATAAGCGCGTCGGGAACCGCAAACCTGATCGTCCCAGTCCCCGCGCCGAAGCCTTACGCTATCGCGAGTGCGCCGAACTCGATCGACGACGTACAAGCGATATCATCATGGCAAACCCTGTACCAGGATCGCCGCAACTGGGCGATGCGCCTGGTGGAAGACTGCGGGCACGTGGATGTGGCTACACATGCACGATACGACGAAATCGACGTCATCATCAAGTGCCTGGATGCTGCCGTCACCAACCTCGAAATTAGCATCAAGCAGATTGAGCCGAAATACACTGACCTGAAGAAATGGGTCACGCCGACCTTGGAAGAGCATGGAAACCTAGTATCGAGATGGGAGCGATGTCTCGAACTCGCGAGGAATACCCCAATCTCGCCATTGATGGTCAAATTCATGACCCGACGAGAGGTTAAGAAGGCCAGGCCGACCCTGGAAGACCTGATCGAACTGGACACTGCGAAAAAGGCAGGAAAACTGGCGCCAACCGCTCATCGAAGATTCAGTGATAAGGCCAAAGAACTCGACACAGCGGCCTCGCGCATGTACCAGGGCTTGGAAGCGTTGATTGGCGATTTCGAGAAGCTGATGAGCCGTTCCGCCTTGACACACAGCGCCGACTCTGCACAACTCCTCGAGGATATCGAGGCGGTGGTAAAACAGATAGACTCGGACTATCGCACGGCTCTCTCGTACGGTAATTCGCAGCGCGACCTCGCCCAGGCATCCAAAACAGCCTCTCTTCACACTGAGCATATGGTGCCAACCCTGAAGATGAGAGTTCAGGAGATGGACGACATGCTTCACTACGCCACTGATGCACGCAACTCGATCGCCTCCGACTCGGCCAAGTTCATGCGATACGTCACGGAGATTACATCTCTCCACAGCAACGTCAAGACCCAGATCAACGTGCTTAATCAGTCCGAGGACGACATGACAACGTTTGATTACCTTCGTCTGATCCATCAGCTGCCCTACATGTACGCAGCCTTCGTGGCAGAAGCGGTTCGACGCCGGGAATGGGTCGACAAGGTCAAGACTGATTCTTCGACCCTGGCAAATGAGATGGCGCTGTTTCAAGATGAAGAGTCGAAGCGGCGGCGCAAATGGCAGAAGATGATTGGGAGTATGTACGGGCCAGACCTGGACACGAATGTCATGGGTCTCGAAGTCAACCTGCTCGGAGAAGACATTCCCTGGCCGTCTGTCGCAAAGGAGGATCTCACCGATTTCATCCAGGTTCTGCAAGAGCAAGATATTGACCAGGCTGTTTTAGGCGACGTGGTGAAGCTTGTTCAAGATCTTGAGCACCCGACAAAGCAGCAGTCCAAAAGACTCAAGGCCTTTAAGAACGGAAGTGTGCACGAGGCGGCTCTTGGAAGGAGCGGGTTGATGATTCGGGGAGATGACGATCTTCTTCGGTCGCTCCAGGACGACAAGGGCAAACTCGAGAACAAACTCAGGACAGCTGAGAGTCGGGTACGGCGATTGGAAGACTTGTTGCATCGGCAGAGCCAGGCAACCCGTCCAGGGAACCTCTTCCACCCTTCGGCTCCTCAACAACGCGAGAGAGGCAACTCGGGCTCTTCGGTCAAGTCAAGTCGGTTCGACGACCGGAGGCGATCTTCAGATGGCGTGGATCCGCTACTTCGCCGCATCACTCAGTTGGAGAATGAACTTCGGGAGGAGAAACTGCGCTCGACTCGCTTACAGCAAGAACTCACGGCTCAAGCAACCCAGCACGACGATATGAAGGGCCAGAACGAAGACTTGAAACGCCAACATGAGGACCTGAACGGCCAGATCGAAGAGGTTAACATCACCAAGAAGGATCTACTCGGAAACATGGAGGCGTTCAAGCGTGAATTTCTAGAAGAGAGGAAGTCTCTGGAGGGCGAAATTAAGAATCTCAAGGCTCGCCTGGAGTACACTGAGGATGAAATTGAACATTTCGATGAGTCGAGGCAGCACGAAAAGGCTGGTTATGTTGTCCGGGTCGAGGAGCTCGAGGCCGAGATGGAGCAGATCAACAAGCAACGCCAGGACGACTCTCTCAAGGCTCAAGGCCAGGTCGAGTTCCTCAGGAAAGAGACGAGGATTCAGAGGGAGCAGCAGGAAGCTTTGGAGCGACAGGTGCAATCAGCGCAAGAGGAGGCTCGCAACGCTTCAAGAATGTTGGCTGCCGCTGAGGAGACTTCGGAGAATCAATGGCAGGCCTTGACAAAGCTCCACGCAGAGCTTTCGCCCGATGCCGTCATCCCTGACAACTTGGTGGATCTCTCAGACTCACTACTCGCCGTGGCGACAGAGCTCGTTGCAAAACTGCGCAACTCGGATGCTGACATTGGCTTGCTCAAGACGGACGTGGAACACCTCACAGCAACCGCCAAGGAACTAAGAGAACAGATTGCTGAGAAGGATTCGAAGCTCTCTGAAGACGAGATCACGACTGTCCACCTTCGTGAGAGCCTTTCCAAGGAGGAGGCAAAGGTCTCTGCTCTGGAAGAGGAGCTGGCATCTGGCAGGGAGCAACTCACTGAGCTGCGTGCCAAGCTCAGCGACGGTGAAACTGGCTCGGAGGCCTTGCAAAAGAGGCTCGAGGAAGAGGAGAAGCAGGTGATGACACTGACGGAAGAGGTAGCTTCGAAGCAGTCTCAGGTCGGCAGTCTGGAGGAAGAGCTTCACCTGTTCCAAGAGAAGGTCGAGGCCCTCCACGGCAAGCTGTCTACTCTGAGCACGCAGTATGAGCAGCGAGATGAGAAGACGAAGGATCTAACGCAGCGGCTGTACTCTCAAAACGACCGCATGTGCCGTCTTCTCGAGCGGGTGGGCTTTGCCATCACGCGAAAGGATGGGGAAGTGACGGTTACCAAGATTCCGCGATCCGAGAGGAATGCCCAGAACCCCAACGACTCATCCGACCCTGGATCATCTCTCCGTCGATCAGGGACGCTGAGCCGTGCCATGGCCGACGTAGCCGACAGCACGGATCTCGAGCTCCTCTACTGGCTCAGCAACTCGGACATGCAAGCCGAGGGTGAGAAGTACGAGGCGTTCATGAACAAGCTTGGCAATTTCGACATAGACCTATTCTCGGAGACCATCTACCGCAGGATTAAAGAGGTGGAACACATGGCACGGAAATGGCAAAGAGAGGCGCGGTCCTACCGGGAAAAGGCCCACCACTTGCAAAAGGATTCGCACGAGAAGATTGCGTTCAGGCACTTCAAGGAGGGCGATCTCGCCTTGTTCCTACCAACTAGAAATCAGCAGGCCGGGGCATGGGCGGCCTTCAACGTCGGATTCCCCCACTATTTCCTCCGAGAGCAGGACGCTCATCGGCTCCGTCACCGGGAGTGGCTTGTTGCCCGGATCTCGCGGATCCAGGAGCGCGTGGTGGACCTCTCGAAGAGTCTCCAACCGAGCAATGAGACTGACTCGATCAACGATGAGGAGAATGACAACCCTTTCCAGTTGTCGGACGGTCTACGGTGGTACCTCATTGATGCCTTTGAAGACAAACCAGGGGCTCCTTCAACACCGGGCATGGGCAAGTCAACAGTGGCGGCCAACACGGTGGAAGCCACGGCAAACATACATACCCACGCCACGGGTGCCAGGGGTAAGAGCCGTGATAGCGTCACCAGTATCGAGGGCATCAACAAAACTCTTTCCAAGAGTCTTGAGAGCAGACGCAGCAGCACCGGGTCCAGGAAGGCTCTACCGTTCCAGCTTGGAGGTACGACTTTGTTAAAGAACAGCGCCCTGGCCAGTGAGACAAACTCACTCCGAGCCCACCCAACAGACACCCCTTCCGGCGCGAGTCCCACGCAAGGAGGCGGCCTTCTCACGGCGACCAACGCCAGCATCGCACACAGGACGGCAGCGGACGGCCAAGACACACAAAGGAACGGACAAGCAGACAACCTAGCCAAGTCACCTCCAAGCGAGTCATCGGCAAAAGGCGGCAGCACCAGGCCGGACGAGGTACGAAACGTCGACTCCCTTCTAGGACCATAGGTTGCTGATGGCCACTTGGCAGCCTCGGATTGCCGTGCAACGGGAGGACTCGATGGAGAGCCAGACGAAGAGATCGGTGGTATGGGATTCACTGTGGAGCGTGGACTACAACTATGAGGGTGGTGGGCGAAATTAGCCCAGATGTGCGACTGCTTGAGTGGGATTTCACTTGTCTGTTAAGGTCTCCTTCAAGGGCCTGGGAAGCCTTCATCATGGTGTTGGAGTTCTTCTGCCGGGTGCATCAGCGGTATTTCTTTTGCCCTATGATATAAGGTACAGGTGGGACGGTAGAAGTGGGCAATGATTTCATATTGGCAACTATATTTGGAGGCACCGATGCGAGAAGAGCCTGGGTATCCCCCCGGGTCAACTATCAATTGTGTCTGTCAGCAGTCAATACACAACATTCGGGCAATCATGCATGTCAAGTCTGGGGCTTGGGCACGATCAGGTGCAGCTTGCCGCCTGGGCGAAGGCATTCTTTGAGGAAGTGGATGTAGTTGGTGAGTTCGGTGGGAGGGTCGTGTTCGTCCCCCGGGAATACCAGGACCTTCTCATCCTCTTGTTGCGCAACGTACTCTTCACTGCCGACCAAGTCCAAGTTGATCAGGTGGGGGACACCGATCAGGACAAGAGTCTTGAGGCGAAGATGCCGGCCCATCTTGACAAACAGGCCCTCAAGGGATACGCGCCTGTCCTCGGACATGCCACGGAGGTCCAGACAGAGAGTCTCAAGGTTGGTGAGAAGCGACCATTCGAGTTCAAACAAGGCATCGCGATCACGGCAGTACCTTTCCAGAGAAACCCGGTCAATGTCCCTCAACCGCAAAAGGGGAATCCGGGAAAAGGTGCGGCGCACGTTATCGGCCACTCCCGAGGGAAACAGCCGGTCGCCCTTGCGAATCATGAGATGGCGAATGTGTTGGCACTCGAGGAGGCTGTCGTCTGGGTTCAACCGCCTTGTCCACGCCTGAGCGTTGGGGCCCTTTTGTCCGCCGTAGAGGTCAGCAGAAAAGGGGATGTCGTCGAGCAGCTTGGTACTCAGCAGGGGGGTCTCTTCGATGACCTTTGTGAAGTCGACGATCAAGAGCTTCTCAAAGGCTGCATCGAGGGCGTCGATGTCGTCGTCGTCACCGTCACCTTTTGGCGCCTCGTCCGACACGCGCTGCTTCAAGTTGCCGAGAATCTCGTTTGCCTGGTCCAACAGGCGCTCGATGTGGTCCTCGCCTCGGAAACGATCATAGACGTGCAGCCGAGTTGCGAAGTGGTGGCTGGCGACCTTTTTCTCGAGCAACTTGTTCTTCCACTTGTTATTGTCGGAGAGGAACTTGGGGATGTTTCCCATGCCCGACTGGTCGGCAATGGGACGGTTAAAGATGCAGCTGCTCTCAGGGGGGACAACTTCCATCGTTCCACGGAGATACCCCGTCGTTTCTGAATCCAATTCAGAACTGGACCCTTGGCATTCTCCTCGGGTGTAGACGATGTTGGAGTAGTTCTCACGGTGCTCTTGGCAAGTCATCTCGCCGTCGAGGGCCTCGTTTACCCAGCACTTGTCATGGGTTGATTCGTTGCTCTTGGTCATGTTGGCTGATTCGTTGGACATGATGGGAACTGTACTGGTTTGCGTGTTGTTGTTGTTGTTGTTGTTGTTGTTGTTGTTGTTGTTGTTGTAAGTGGAAGGTTGATTTGGTGTTGACTGGATATCTTATTCTCGAGTCTGGTCACAAAATCTCTAGCTGGGAGAGCTTTACGGGATACTTATACGAAGCCAGGTGTTTGGCCGCTTCGTTCTTCATTGTTCTTGCTTTGACGTCTAGAGACAAAGGTATGGGCATGTTCACGCTCAGAACAACCAAACTTGGAGGGCGCAAGGAATGAAGTCTTTTTTAGAGTCTTTGTGTTTGTTTTTATTCGAGCAACGATGGCGGTATGAGTCGATAAAAGTCTACTAGGTTGGCAATGATGATGTGTCTCTTTCAAGTCAGTGAGTATCTGAAGCCATCATGGCTTTGAATCAACAGCGTACCTACCTACCCTACCCAGATGAGGTATGGAGGGCTGCACCTAAATAGACCGCTGACGTCAGCTTCCGGTGAAGCGTTCCTGGCGTCGGCACTGTCGCTTATCGCAACCCATGTCATGACACTTGATAAGGCTGAGTACAGTAACTAGCGGGCGCCTTTGGGCCGCCTCTTTGTACAAACACCAACCGCACCCGCCGCCCGGAACGCGAGTCTTCCATGAGAACCAGCCATGTGCTGCCATCTCGTCAATGGCAATGACATCTCAAACGGTACAGGCACAGCCTGACCCCTCAGGCTCGACGCCCGCTCTGCCCACTGAGCTGCTCTACCACATCATCGAGTCCGTCCTACCCTCGAACCCTCGCGCCCTGCTACCGCCGTCGCACATCTCGACAAGGACGCTCCTCGCCTTGACCCGGGTCTCGCGCGACACGTACGGGTTGGCTACTCGGCTGCTACGGGAACAATGCCTCTACATCGACACGGACCGCCGCCTGGCCGACCTCTTGCTCTGCGTCCCTCGCTTTGTCCCGAGCCTGCCGCCCGTCTTGTCCCTCCGGAACATAACGTCTCTCTATCTGGCGCCGTTTGGCGACACGCTCGATGACCAGCCCACGGCGATCTGGGTGCGGGAGCTCTTTTGCGAAGTCTGCGAGACACTGCGGAGGCTGGTGGTTCTTATGCCATTCCAGAGCCTGGATCCCCTCGACGACCACCTCAGCATCCGGAGGACCCTCCGCGACGGGTTTGAGCGGCTGCACAGGCTGCAGGAGTTTGTCTGCCTCGGCGACTACCCGGCCCTGAGTGTCCCCGACAGCCCCACGGACGTCTGGCGGCTGTGGCCCGACCTCGAGCGCCTCACGCTGTTCGGGGCGCCGATGGACAGCCACTGGCTTTGGTGGGACATTGCGACGCTCCCCAAGCTGCAGCATGTCATCCTCGCGCGGCCGCTCTACGTCGAGTCGACCAACATCAAGGACCAGTATTTCCACAAGCTCCCCCGCGACGACGCCAGGCTTGATCGGGACATTAAGATCGTGCTGCTGGACGCCGCCTTTGTGTGGAGGGGGGTCAAGACGGACCGCTGGGGGGGGATTGACCCCAAGAACCGCATGACGGTCGAGCTGTACGACGTGCCCACCTCGTTTTACGGCGACGAGATGCCCAGGGAGCTTGTGACGACGTGGGTGAGGCGAGGGGCATTGGATGGGAGTCTGTGGGATTGGCAGGGGGATGTTGTGGAGGAGTCTTGATTGACGGGCAAGTCACGATATAGTTCGCTACAACTTGAGATATGATACTGCTGAGTAGAGTCGAGGACGGTCTGGACCTCGCAGGCGTTTGCAAATAATTATCCACACCGACGGTTAACAGGGCTTCCCTGTGCAAGTTGTATATGGGGTTATCTGGCATCCATCGAATGGAGATTTCGTGAATATTATCTGTAAGCTGTGGATATCTCTTTGCTGAGCTGTAAAAGACACGGTGCCTGGTTCCCCACGCTTCGAGCTGTGGATCCCGAGACGACCGCCAAGTTTGATGATCCGGCAAAACGGCAAAAGAAACAACAGCAGACCAACAATGATTCAGACAAATGGACCTGTACATCTTCGGGCCATTAACCAGTGGGCGGATCATGGCCCCCCCCTCACTTGAGGATCCCCGCGATCGCAGTTCAAAACCTGGTCCGAAGCCATGATTTAACGGGAAATGCTAAAGGTCCAGGGTAGCAAATTCCGTGCCTCGCTCGCACGTTTGGTGGTCAGCAGCGAACGATCCCCCCCACCGAAGCTTCCGAAGCCTGTTTGTTCCCGGGGCGAGAGAGGAGGTGGGGGATCCACTGAAGCCCCCAAAAATGCGCTAGAAACTCCCACCGGGCCCCGTGCTCCGTGCTGCGGCCACTGCTGCCCCCCTTGCGACCTGCCCGAATAGGGCGACCCTTTCAGCGGGTTCGGCCCATTCTTGCTCCAGCGGGCTCCGGCTTCGCTTTTTCCAGAAAACCCGTCGGATTGGAAACCACCTGCTGGCCCCCCCCAAAAAACGCCCCGTCTGCGATTCGAGCATCCCCATCGTCAAACTCCCCCTCCACGATCCGAACGCCGCCATCCCGGAAACATTTTTGGTTCTTTGAACCTTGGTGGCAATCTTGCCCCCTCCTCTTCTTTCATCCGGTGCATTCCTCTCATCTCCGACTTCCTTCTCTGGCATCTTCGACCTGCCATGTCCTCGTCGGTCGTCCTGGAGTTCTGAGCAGCTAGTTAGCAAGCAGAACACAAAAGCTCTGAAACTCTATCCGTTACTCTCGCATATCCCTCCGACAGCAACGGGCATGCCCGCGCGCCACAGCCTGCTGTAAAACCGTTTGACCTGTCAGACTCGAGCTTTATTCCCACCCGCTCTGCTGCTCGCCCTCGAAACCCCCCTCGGGAATCCCGATCCTTCCGAGCCCGTTTGAACGACGGTTCCGCCCTCCCCCCCCCCCCGTTGACCATGCCCGCCAAGCCGGCGTCGGCCGTCACCTAC
>JABFEX010000578.1:0-23948 GCA_013623515.1 Fusarium illudens | reverse complement strand
GGGAGGCGGGTCGGAGAGGGTAACAGGGCTTGGGGTTGCAGGAGGAGGGGGGGGGGGAAAAGGAGGGGCTTGAACGACGGTCTCGGCTGGGGGAGCAGAGTTTGCGCAGCTCGAGGTCGTAGACGTCGTAGAGATCATCGAGGATGTTGCCTCCTGGGTTGACTCCTTGGGTTCAACGGGCGGTCCGGGCAATTGGGGTCCCGGTTCAGAGGTCGGCTCTGGAGCCGCAGCTGAGCTCGATGTTTCGGAAGTCACTTGAGATTTCGGCTGGGTGACATCCTTGGAGGTGGTCGTGGCTTCTGGCTCGCTGGTAGTAGGCTTCGACTCCTGGGACGGCTTGGGCTTGGGAGCACTTGGCTCAGGCGCGACGGGTTCGGGGGCGCTGGGTTCGGGGGCCACTGTCACAGTATGGGTGACTGGCTGCTCATCGACGTTGATGATTGAGATGGTGGTGGGAACAGCCTTGGTGACGGTCTTTCCGGGGGCCGTGACTGTGTCGGCGTCGCCTGTTTTCGTGACAACGTGCGTAATGGGCTTGTTCGTCTTGACCACGGTCTGGATGACGGTCACGATCCCATCGCCATCCTCATCGCCGCCGTTGCCGTTGCCGCTGCCGCTGCCGCTGCCTTGACTGCCGCTCCCACTGTCGTCGCTTCCTGAATCCTCATCACCAGAGTCATTGTCGCCGGGTTCCAAGGGCACGACCGAGTATTTGGGCTTGTCGGCAGGTTCACGGGCAACGATTACTGGTCGAGGGAGTGCAGTAATAGTGGTGTAAGAGGCGGAGAGAGCCAGGAGAAGGGGGAGGTACCCGCGCATCTTGACGAGGCTTCTTCGCCAAGGTGACTTTGAATGGGGAAAATCAGGAAGAGGGGGATTGTTCTGTGGTGTTGATATTTATGTGATGCTGTTGTATGTGTGTGTTTGCAGGTGTTGGCACTGGCGACTCTGAATAGCCGTCAATGTTACCTTGGCAGTGTGTGTTTGTGATTCACAGCCAACGGAATAGGTAGGAACGTGAAAAGGGTAGAGGAGAGAGAGACGCAGATTCTTACTTGAAATGAGAGAAAAGGTTGAACGCTACAAACCTGGGGTGCCCTGGATTTAGTTTTATTCAATGCAATTGAGATGGCTGGAAGTTGATGAATTGACGGAGGTTGGAGAGCCACCGCAGATGGTGACTGGCGCAACTGGGCCAGGGACCGTAGGGGGTCCAGGGCTCGAACGTTTGTGCTTCAGCGGTTCAAAGTGAAGGGGATTCACCAGCCACCCGCAAATTCCATCTGAGTGATGTGATTGGCTGGTTAGTCACCCGATGGCTTGACCACCGTCTTGGGTTCAGCTCTTGGCTGAAAAAGACTGTGCAGCGCCCTTGCATTGAGTGGATGTGATATTGAACAGGCATTTGGCTGTGATTCAAGTGCATCAAGGCCGATTCCATTCTATTCTTCCACTACCTGTAATCATGATGACTAGTTATGCCTTGCAGTTTGCCGCCGGATTGCGATAGCACACGGACTTGCGTAAGTTTCGTGGCGGTGCTAGTCGCCAGTGGCGCTTCCCAAAGTGGCTGGTGTGCCTGGATCCGGTCCATGTCCAAGACCCGAAGTCACGTTGGCACTGACGGAGTGGGATGAGCAAACCCGTCGCGACCCGGTCCATGATGAACGCTCCCACACAGCCTCGACTGATTTCCTCATCGCTGACGAATATCGGCTCTGCTGGGTTTAACAAAAGCCCCTGGCAGCTGGCCTGCATGTCCCTCAATTGTCGACATGTCACTGGGCGGCAATGCGACCAAGAACTGTCCGCGTCGGATGCTTAACCTGGTGAGCCTGAAATGCTTAAACATAGAACAACCCCTCACAAGGCTGCTTCTACCTACGCGCGTATGTACATAATGTACAGTACATTAGTAGCAGCTGCTGGGGGCAAAAAAGATGCGAGATCCTGTGGAGGTGGGAGGTACCAAAAGATGACGTCCAACCGATCCTCGGACTCTGGACTGTTGGGCTGCTCCGCCTCCGAGCAGCCCACATCGTGACGGCACCACCATCCATAACGCCCAAGGCTGAGCAGGTGCAGCGCGTCTGGGCATTTCCAGGTCAGGTACCTACCTAAGAGCGATCGCCTGCCTACTTAATAAGAGGAAGCCTCGTGCCACACTCGGGATTGACTTTTTCTTGTCCTTTTTATTCCTCCCAAAGTTCATTCAGAGTGTCCAACTCCAAAAGCGCACGCGCATTTCCCATCCGTCTCTCTTCCTAGTATATTCCGTTACCCCTCAGTGCGGGCGGGCTTTCAGCAACAAATCTCACGACAACAGACAAAAGACTCATTTCCGGCGCCATGTCTTACCAAGGACAGGGTTATGGTCAACCCTATGGCCGTAAGTTTGCTTCCCTTTTCAACTCGTGCAACTGGCTTCTGCGACACCAAATCTAACACCTATCCAGAGCAGCCGCAAGGCTATGGCCAGCAATATCCCCCTCCTCCTCCGGGTCAATATCCCCCACCTCAGCAGCAACCGTACGGCGGCGGATATCAACAGCAACCGGGAGGATATCCCCAACAGGGAGGATACCAGCAGCCACAGGGCCAGTATCCTCCCCAGCAGGCTCCTTATGGAGGATATCAGCAACAGCCTCCTCCCCCTCAGCCCTACGGCGCCCCTCCAGGCCAATACGGCGCTCCTCCTCCTCAGCACCACCAGCAGCCATACGGCGGTCATTCGCCCGCACCGCCCGCTCCCTATGGTGCCCCTCAACCTCCTGCGCCATACGGAGCGCCACCTCCTCAGCAGTATGGCGCGCCGCCAACACAGCCAACTCCGCCGTCGGCAGGCTACGGTCCGCCTCAGATCCTTCAATGGGACGCCAATCCGGATGCCCAGGCTCTGCGCAAGGCCATGAAGGGCTTTGGCACGGATGAGAAGGCGTTGATTTCCATCCTCTCCAACAAAGACCCTCTGCAGATTGACGCTCTCCGTGCAGCTTACGAGAGAGCCCATCGCCGCAATCTGGTTTCTGACATTCAGGGCGAGACGAGCTCGTGGTTCGAAAAGTCATTGGTTCAATTGGCTCGCGGTCCCCTCTTGTCCGATGTGCACAACCTACACGAGGCGATGAGCGGACCTGGCACCAAGGAGCTTGTTCTCAACGACATTCTGCTCGGACGATCAAATGCCGACCTTCAGGCCATCAAGAGCGCTTACTACCACACATTCCACGATAAGCTCGAGGATGTTGTCAAGGGCGATCTCAGCATGAAGACCGAGCGGCACTTCCTGATTGTCCTGGCTGCCACAAGAGCTGAGGACTCTGCCCCCGTAGACCCTCGCCAGGTCGACGACGATGTCATGCAAATCTACAAGGCCACTGAAGGCAAGATGGGCACCGACGAGATCCTGGTCTGCAGCATCATGAGCAAGAGGAACGACAACCAGATCCGCGCCATTGCGCACACCTACAAGCAAAAGTTTAACAAGGACCTCGAAAAGGTCATCAAGAGCGTAAGTTTAGCTCCTATCACGGACGCAACTCCAATTCTAACATGCGCAGGAATTCTCTGGCCACATGGAGGATGCACTCCTCTTCCAGCTGCGCAATGCCACAGACAAGTACATGCACGCAGCCAAGATTCTCGAGGATTCGATGGCCGGCATGGGTACCAAGGATCACCTTCTCATCGCTCGCGCCATCCGCTTCCACTGGGATCGCAACACACTGGCCAACGTCAAGGGAGCCTACCAGCAACGCTACGGCAGAAGCCTGGGAAGCCGGATCAAGGGGGAGACCTCGGGCGACTACAGGAGGACCATCCTGGCAGCAATCGGCGAGCCCTGGTAAACGATTCAATGAGAAGGGAAGAAGGACAATTGGGATGCGAGATTGCAAGTGGGATTGGGCTTCGCAGCCTCATTACGGCCGTTTACTATACTATGATCTGGCGTTGGGGGGGACCTTTTGGTAGTGCGGCGGCTCTCGTCTTGACGCACTTTGGACAACGGTAGCATAACTTAAGATACCAGATATTAAAGTCATTTCGTTCCTCAAGTTGTATCCCTGCTCGGGCTATATTGGCTCAATTGAATAAAGGCTGGTCCGTACGGTGACGCCTATTGTCACACTCCAGGTGGGTTGGCTGGGGCGCTGACAAAGCTGACATGGTTATACTCTGTGGGCTGTTAATTGTTAGAGCATTATAAGCCGGGCTGGACGGAGCCATTTATTGTCTTTAATCAAGTTAGCATTTGTCTCCTGAGTGCTCAGGGTTGAGAGACAATTTAGTTAACCAACCATGTGGTTTGCATATAACACAGCAAGAGGATGCTTGACGCACCACTTGTGCTTGATCAATGTACGGGCAAAAACGTGTGGGAGCAGGACCTTTATAAAGGCTTCCATGTCCGAGCGGGCGTTAGTGCCCTTTATTAGAAGGGAGGGGAAAGCACGAATGATGCTTTTATTACGTAGGTACGTAAGCATGCAAAGTTAGAAATAGCGTGAATTGTAAGGTTGTGATTGGGTAGAATTCTCGCACTGTGGAGCAGCTAATGTAGATGTCTTAAAATTCAGGCACTAATAAGGGCAAAGTGGTGCCACTTGGGCGAGTTATAGTGGATAAGAACGCGCTAAGGAATTTTTTATAAGAAAAAATGACTCCCTGAATAACGCGCCTTGCCTTCCTCTCGCTCAATATCCCACGCCTCGGCGCGCGCACAGGCAGCCTAGACCCAGATCGCCTCCCACTTTGTAAGCACGGCAAAAGTGCAAGGACGCGTCTGGTGAAGACTTCCTTCCTCCAGGAGAAGGCGCCTCTCAATGAGCATTGCATATCTCTGATCCGGTCTCCATTTTTTATTTTCTCTTCCATTCTGATCATCCGCTCTCCGAGGCTTCTCCCCCTTGTTGCACGCGCTTCTCTCTCTTTTTCTCTGTTTCGATGGTCACGGAATCGTCCACCTCGATCGACACGCTCCTCGCATCCCTGCAGGATCCCGATACGTCTGCTGAGGGCGAAGCCAAGCGCGACGCCTTTGCGCAGTTTGTCTCGGAGGCGTTCGCCAAAAGAAACATGATGACCCTCTCAACCAGTGTGCCTGCGCATAATGGCGTGAATGGCACAAACGGAGCCGAGCAGGTTGCATCTCCAGCTGCTTCCACGGTGCTCCCTCCTGCTCCCCTGCCCAACGGTCACACTGTATCGCGTCGAGCTTCAAGCACTTCAGCAAACTCTACGCCTCTCGCGCCGATGGACAATGCATCGCAGGCTGACTCACCACTCCCATCCTCTCCACGCATCCAGCACAAGTCACCTCTGATGCAGCAAGCTGCCCCCAAGCAGAGCCTTTATCAACCCCCGCTGGAGAATCAAGGCCCTCCTCAACCTGAGCAGGCGCCCAACGGCTTTCAGTCTCATCCATCCCAAGGGCCTTCACAGCAGGCTGAAGTTCACGGACACGTTTCACCACAGCAACATAAAGCAAAGCCGGCACAGGTTGTCCAGGAGTCAACCGAGTATCAGCAGCTGCTTCACCTTATCACTATCTCACCCGCAACGGCTGTCCGTCAAGTTGTCAGAGATAAATGGGACAAGGCACTGTTAGGTTCACAGTACCATATCGCCTTTCTCGTAAGTCTTGACGTGTCCTAATCATTTCCAACATCAACTGCGCCCTCCTCTTGTCTTCGGCCGCACTCATTCATCTGCACCGTCCCCTCTTTCGTCTCCTCTCAAGCATCAGCTAACACGCACGCCAGTTGAACGCGACCATGCACCAGGCCAGTCCTGAAACCCTTTCCCGGGCTGTCCTTGGTTTTGGTCAGAACCTGGTACATACGTCAAAGCGAGAGCTGATGGGGCATCTCAACCCCAATGACTTTGATGAGCTTGTGGACCTGATACTGCCTCGTGTCAGTGATCAGTTCCTCGACAAGGCACTTGCGAGACGCCTGGAGACGATACCAGCACGGCATCTCGTGAATGCGCTGGCACGGGCTGAGCGACTGGGATATGATGTGCAGGATATCGTTCAAGAGCAGAATGGCGAGCACGTCATTCCCTCGATGCACTCGATCCCTCTGCATTCCGCTGCACCGCCAGTTCCAACAATGGTTATGAGACAGTATCAGCCGCTGCCGTCTCAGGTAGTGCAACTGGCTCAGCCAATGCCATCTGCAGCGCCTATGGCGGCTATGCCTATGCACCAGACCATACCACCCCCTCAAGATGTCTATTATTGCAGCTGTGGCTGGCCTTGCAGCTCAAAGGATGCTCTCGATCATGTAAGTTCGACATGTTAGATCTCACAGGGCCAAATTTGCTGACATTCGAATAGCACCAGAAGAAGCGAGCTTGTGGCAAAGTCCAAGATACCGATGTGGTTGGAAGAGACATCTGCCAGTATTGCGGGTGCAGGTTTGGTGGTGGTGGTGGCCTGTTATACCACGAGAAATCTCGTGTCTGTGGAACCTACAATTATGAGACTGGACAAAAGATGCGGAGCCTGATCACCGCCTTCCGCCAACAAGGGCAGCGTACACCGGCTGCTCCAACTCAACCTCCCCAGGTGAGAAACGTTGTCATGAGCCAGCCACTGCCCCGGTCATCTCCAGTGAACTGGGCTGCCTCGCCACAACCCCAGCAACCACCACCAAGCAGCACGCCAGATCGTGATCCATATGCACATCTCACGGCAGAGAAACGAGACCAGTTCGAGGTGGAGATGAAGAACGCTGAGGAGCACTACGGAAAGATGATGAGAAAGGCAATGGAGTTGAAGGAACCAGAAAAAACGCAACGCTTGGCAAGTCTCAAAAACAGCTACAATACCAAGCAGAGCACGACACGCAAGAGATACGGCATCCGACTTCGCGAGAGGCGAACCAAAGAACAGATCGCAGCCGAGCAAGCTCGATTATTCCAGCCATCAGACAGCAGCGCGACACCAACCCGTGATAACGAGTCTCATCCAAAAAAGAGAGCGAGAACTGATACTGGGGAATCGGCGGCGCCTGGACTGCCCAACGGTAACCAGGAGGAGAGTCCCCGCAAAAGAGTCCCTGTGTCAGAGATGGGTGGGCTGTCGGGGTCACAGGCGACGGCAGAGCTTACTGATCCGACAGCCCGCCTAAACCCGTCGCAACCTCGGTATGTGCCTCCAACGTCGTCGGCTGGCACAGGCATACAGCTGCCCAAGATGAGTGAGACACCGGATAGTGCCCGACAAGAGAGCAGCCCATCCCTAGGGGCCACGCAAGACGATCCCATGTTGGTTGATGGGGATTCGGACTCGGACAGCGACAGCGACAGCGACAGCGATGACGACGATATTCCAGCTATCCTTCCTTGATGTTATGGAACAACGGGCATGAGCATGGGAGCAATGGCGTTTGGGTTTGCATGTATCAGATACCCCCCAGGAGAAGAAGCGAGAAGGGACGACGGCAGGTACGTCCCAGTGCAGTGGGGATGGAGTTTTGACATTCACTACGATGATGGGGTTTGGGAAACAGGAAACGGATCTGCGACCAGGGCCTGCACTGCGAGCTTGGCTGCAGCAGGGCGATAGAACCACGGTGAAACTGTGAGGAGGGGAGGTGGTTCGAGACAGGCGCGACAGGAGCTGATTTCACACATGATGCAAGACAAGACTCGACGCCATTCTTATCGCGCACATATTATCTGGCACCCCGACAAGATCTTTTAGTAGTCTATTTGGTAGTTAGTACGTCATGCTACTACGACTTACCAATTTACTCTCAGCCATGGATGGTTGGTTAATGAGAAAAGTTGATGCCTAACGTGAAGGTGCCGAGTAAAGATAGTGGCCCCAAATTGATTGGTAGGTGTCGTTGTCAAAGTGAAGATGCGAGCACTATACTTCAGGCTGGAAATGTTTTGGGCTGCGAGAGGTCGTGTCGCGCGGCTGACTCGAAAAGAAGAAGAAACGGAACTGGGCCGATGACGGCGCGAGCAGAGTTTCCATTCTCGAACCGTCCGTCTCCTGCTTTGGGAAGCCGCGAGAGGCGACGGAGGTTTCAGCGGGAAGGCACGTCCAGTAGGGACGGATGCGGTGCAGGTGCGCGACTTCCCTCTAGGCGCCGGCCACGGGTTCACGGGACGTTCCTCCCGTCCGGGGTTCCATGTGGAAAGCCCGCATGGGGTGGAGATTCCCACTGCAATCTTGGACCGCCAAACCGCTGATCGGACAGGAACAGAGCTTTGTGCGGCTGCTTTGAAACGCCAGACGATGGAGATGACCACACAGAAGAGTGGTGTTGCGTTTTTTTCTTTCTGATTCTTTCCGATGTTTCTGTTTTGAGCTACTTCTGACTCTGGCGAGGTGTCGCATCTGACAGCACATGTCATCTCGGCTACCTCTTCACCAAACCTCGAGAATGTGCCAAGAGGATCTGGCTACAGCAGACTGCCCGCTCCATCACTTGCATCTCCTGTGCATCCCCGGCCAGGGATGATGCAAGACCAGAGATAAGCTCAGCGCTGGCTCACGCGAGACACTGCAAGACAGCGACGATCCCTACGACCTCACTCGACCCCAACTCGGCTCGACAGCGCCCGATGCATCGCGGACCACGTTTCCCTCTTGCGTCGCCTCCTCCGACTGGCCGGTCTGGCGCCGGCGCGGGTCCCAGGCACGTTCGGTTCGCCTCTGGCCGGTGTGACGGGCGCTGCTGCAGGGCAAGGGTCTGGCTGCTCACTGGAGGGATTTTTTTGGCTCGCGCAAAGAAGGGCGTTTTGGATCCGGCGACTTGAAACGGTGAGCCTGACCAGGGCCCTCCCGATCAATAGGCTTCGCTGCTGGCTATATCGCCACCAGCCACCGCTCACGCCTCGAGGGAAAGCGCCCAGCAACGCTAGAAGCCTCCGAGGCTAGAACACGACCCATTCGATCGCTTTGAAACCCGCCAGGGGCTCATCTTTGACGTTCGTCATGTGGGTGAGCGGTGTCCTGACTGGCCCAGCGACAGCTACGCGACGAGGGGGAGGAGGAGGAGGCATGCGAGCCAGGGGTGTTCAAGCGAGTTTGCAAGAGGGACTCTGGCGGTTTGGTCAACGAGCGTTGCCCCGGATTGTTGATAATGCTACCTTGAGCCACTCCAGTGACGGCTCTTTCGTTTCGTCTTTTTTCTCTCTCTCTCTCTCTATTTGTTTTCTTCACTCTTTAAGCCGGCTGTGCCAGGTGCATTTCTTACTGATCAGCCTCATCTCTCCTTCTTTCGTTTTATCTGCCAGTTCAGACTTGCTCTCACTTCTTGTCCCCCGTCTCTTCGTCCAAGGCTGGGTCTTGTCTTGTCTCTCACTGAACCTTTACGATAACCTCCTTTCTCAGCTTCTCGACTGTCGTCGCATTCATCACCACCACCATGGGTCCAATCTTTAGCCCTACCGGCTTCGGCCGCTTCCTCGACAGTCACAGTCGACGCACTTCAAGCACCTCTCACAAGCCGGCGCCGTCGCCGTCACTGTCACAGCCGTCTTCCGAGCCAATGGTAACCGTACTCATTGGTCCCAAGCAGCAGCGCTTCAGGGTCAACAAGCAGCTCCTCTGCGCAACCTCTCCCTTCTTTGCCGAGCGCTTCGACGATCCCTCCAACTCGAGGACCATCTCCCTGTGGCTGCCCCGTGAGTCGGCCTCCATGTTTGGCCTCTTTGTGGATTGGGTCCACCTCGGTCTCGGTTTCCGTCAGCATCTCGATGAAGCCGTTGCCAACGCGAACGAAGCTGGCGACGAGGCCACTCGCAACATTCACTGGTCCATGATCCGCCTGCACCTCTTTGCTTCCCGCCTTGGCCTCTACCGTCTCCAGGATCTCTCCATGGATGCCATCCAGGACCTTTACCTGCGCTGCGACTGGGATGTCCCTCCTGGACTTGTCACATTCCTCTACACAGAGTGTGAGGACCTCGCCGCCATTCGACTTCGACGCTGGGCTGTCGCCATGGTCGCCTTCTCCTTCACCGGCGGGCCTCGTGTCACCTTTCACCCTCAAGACGCTATTGCCTCAGAACCAGCTCGCTTCAGTGATCTTCTCGAGGACCTCCCCGAGTTCGCCGCGGACTACGACATGCACATGAACAAGATGCGCCTCTCAGGACTCGACATCCGCTTCAAGAACCCGCAACTACGCATCCCAGCCAACCGCCTCCGCAACGAAGAGCGCGCTTTTGGTTTCCGGCAATGCTCCTTCCACTCACATCGCGCAAGCGTCGGCGAGCGCCGGTGCCCCCACGAGGCCGGATCGTCAAAGCACCGCCGCCGCGTGCACCCGCAAGGGGCCGCCGTAGCAGAACGGCGAGGGGGACCCGAGTCGACCGGTCTGACGGCGCCGACACGGAGGGACCGCGACGCCGTGCCCAAGCCCCTATTCTCCGGTCCGGCAGATGAGGAAGCAGGAGACGACGAAGACGAGATAGCCAAGGCCATCAAGCACGTGAGGTCCATCTCAAGTACGCTCAAGACTTGAGCATCTTCCAGAAACCTACAGTTTCTTTTCACCCTCTCTCACGCGTCGAGGAGGCTGGCGGTTTGAAACCTTGGGGGTCTCCTTTATCAACCGTCATACCCCCGTCACCGCCAAAAAAACGGACCGAGTTCCCAAGCACCAGGCACGAAACTCTGCAACACGAGGCGAAACACACGTTTTTCCCCCCTAAAAAGAAACCTTTCCAGGGTCAACAACGTGCTACATACAGCGCCCGTGTAACTGCATGTGGTGGCTTGAGTTCAATTGAGCAAGGAACGTTGCGCCCTCCTTCACATCGCCCCCTACCTATGTCCGCGACATGGGGGGGGGCCTTTTCGTCAGTCGACGATGCTGGTCATTTCAAACCGGCCTTTCCTTTTTGTTAGACAATATTCCCCCAAATATTACACATCCCCCGGCGGGAGCTCACTGGACGAGCAAGTCTTGACTATGATGTAGATTAATATTCTTTGTAAACTAGTACTTAATGCCAATGCCATATACGACAAAGAGGCAACAACAAATAAACACAATGCTCCGACGTCTCTGTCCATAAATGTCTACTGTTGTTATCTTGTATCAAGTCACCTTCAGCACTCATATTCACATCACCAAGGGCCACACACAATGGATTTACATCATTCTAGGTAGTCATTCCTCATTCTATGGACATTAAGCTCCTTCATGCCTCTCGTCTAGGCTTTTCCCTTTCGCTATCGCGTCCAGACGAGGGGGTAGATACATCATGTCCTCATGGCGTCATCCCCTCTCAGCGGAGATGCCGTCCATACTTTTCCCCCACGTTCCAAGAATAAAAAACACGGCAAAAGGGGCGGCTCTGTTTGGCCGGCCAGCTGTTCGTTCCATCATATCATCATGAACTTGTAAAATCATTCCAGTCCAGGTCCTGGAAGCATGAGAAGAAGAAGAAGAAAAAGGTAAAAGGAAAGAATTCCCGCTGAAAGCAAGTGAGAAGGGTGTGTCTTGTTGGGGGGGGGCAGTATGGTTGGCCGTTGTGTGAGGGCATGCTCGAAACACACAAAAAGGTGCAACATGATGCCGACATATAAAAGGAAATTGTTGAGAAGTGGTAGAAGAGGGTGAGAAAAAAGAAAAGTGCAACAAGAAATGAAGCTGTCATCAGATAAACTGCTGCCGTCTAGATAATGCATCATGCAAAGTGGTATGCGTCGTGGGACACCAACAGGTCATGTTCAGTCGATATGTCGGCGTCCATGGACTCGTGAAACTCGTCAGACAACATGAACGTTATGGGCAAATGTACAAAGGAAAAATGAATGAAAACAAAAAGCACGTGGTATCGTGGTTAGAGAGGTGATTCGGATCGGCGACGAGGCCGGTCTCGACGGCGAAAGTCCTTGAGTCGCTCGTCGATGTAGGCAAGTCGGCTTGCGAGGGAGGATCGGGTGACAGTGGACGTGTTCTCGCTCAACTGCTGAACTGTGGCAAAGGGACGACGAGCAGCATCGGCGTCGACGCCAGTGCCATGCGAGAGGCGGCTCGGGTATGAGAAGCTAGAGCCGCCCAGAGAGAAGGGCGAGCCAAGTCGTCGGGGAACCTCGGTGACTGGAGGAGCCAACATGTTATGATCGGCAGATGGGGGCTGCGAGGCTTCGAAGATCTGTTGGAGATTCTTGTGAGGCGCGATGGCATTTTCAATCTCGTCAAGAACCATTTGATGCTCTTCCTGCTCACGGCGAACAAGGTCCTCGGTGCTTGAGATGTCGGCAAGGGAGGCGGGGTCCACCCAGAGATCTGAACCAAGGCTAGGTCGCTTGGTTTTCCGAGGCTCGTGCATGGCTTGCTTGGTCCGGCGCTTCTGGGTGGATCGGCTGCGCGTGAGTCGGACCGGGGACATCAAAACACGGCGCGGGCCGCCCGTGTGGGTTTGTCGCTGCTGCTGCTTCGCATCCACGACGAAGCTCGAAGGCAGCGAGCTTGACGAGCTCGAGCTAGGACCGTAGCTGTGCACATCAAAGGGAGAGGCGAGCCGAGTCCGCTCCGACTCGAGTGGCTCAAATCCAGCAACTGGTGCCAAAGTCGCAACGTTTGGTGGCGGAGATGGGAGCTCTTCGTCGGGTTGAGAGTTGGTGAGCTGGGCCAGAGGACCCTGCAGCTGCATGGATTCCGAGGTGCTGACCACCAACGACATGGCCATATCCTGGCCCGAGAAGACTGAAGGCGAGCGGGCGGCTGCAGAGCGACGATTCCAGAATCGGGCGGCCGACTTTCCGTATGGGGTCGGGCTGGGGACGAGATATTGGTTGCCACGCGCGTTTGTCCTGGCGTTCATCTTACAAAGCTCTCGGAGCTGGGCACGGGTAGCGGCGCAAGTGTGCGGCCACTGCACATATGGGCCTGAGGGTCCCTGGGCGGTGGGGGTAGCACTGCCGCTGGTCTGGTCGGCACTGGCTTGGGCCTTGGATCCCCTCCAACTTCTCTTAGTCTCGCGAGCAACTCGCAAGCAAACGCCATGAGGGGGAATGCCACTCTTGCCGACACGGAAAGGTGTAACTTTAGGGTCCTGCAGGTACATCATGTAGGTGGACCACATGTGGTGAATCATAGGCTTGGTCCACGGCGCCCTCCGCAGCGTATCTCTGGGAACAGCCTTTTGAGGAGCTTTGATCGTCTTGTCGTTGTCCTCGACGGATGATAGCTCGGCAAAGTGGTCAGCCTTCTCGGTGTCCGGACTCACACACTGGCTCAGCTCTTCCGAGCTGACGGAGAAGTAGCTTAGCAGGGATGTGCTGGTGTGAGTAGAGTGGGCAGTAGAAGGCCGGCTAGATTCGTAGTCCGGGCTGGACTCGAGGCTGCTGAGAGTTGAGTCGATAGACCAGTTTGGATACTGTTTCGGTGACAGCTCAGGCACGACGCCGGGCGCGGGAGTCTTGGGAGGTGAGAACATGCGGTCCGAGCCGCCGTGTGGTGTCAGCGGCATATCCTCCATGTCGCTCAGCTGTGAGATGGGATACATGGTGTCTTCCATCTCCTCGTCTAGGACACGGGGCTCCTCGATACTGGGAATGGGGATGTCGGCCGCGGCAACAGACGCGAGGAATTGTTGAGTGGGTGCATTGAGATTGGACGCATTCCTCCTCTTGACTCGGAATCGCGGTCGCGGGGGCGACGGGGGCTGTTCTTGACCTGCGAGAGCAGGCTCAGGCGTCTTTGGGATATCGTCGCGTCGTGCGCTCCGCGACCAAGGGGCCGCGAAAGGCTGGAAGGGAGACATGGTGGAGCGGGAGCAACGCGAACTGTGCAGTGGTGTCGCGCGAGGCCAAGGGCTCGTATATAAGTAGCCAAGGGAGGCAGCGACAGGCGGGACGGTTCGAGCGCGGAACGAGACGGTGCAAATGTTTCGGTATGCGACAGCGTTGTCTTGGATCCAACACGCGGGCCGCTGGGGTGACGGTTGGCGATTAGAGTTGTCGGCAGTCTCGAAGCCCAAGGCTCAGCGTTGGCGACGTTGCGAAAGGGTATTAAGCCTGCGGTTCTGTCGTATAGTTTCGTGGATATAATGATTCTGCTCCCCAGAGACGCGCGAAGGTGGGAAACACGCAAGGAAATAGGTTAAGGATCCAGTCGACCCGATGTTATGGCATGTACGGTAGGTAGGCAAGGAAAAGGGGGTGTCTTGGTCGTCAGTCGTGATCGTGATTGTCGTCTGTGGCCGAGGTCGCCGCCGTCGAAGTTGTTGTCACCGCCGCGGATCTTGAGAGGGACTCGCAGGCGCAAGTGAGCGAGGGCGACTGAGGGCTCTCAGCCAGGCCTCACCGTCGCGGTTTCAGGTCCCAAGCTGGACAGACGGTAGACAAGCTGAGCTCAAGCAACCGGTACACGGCGCAAGAAGCACAGAGGAGCACGGGGGGACACGTTGAGCGCGCAAACGAAGGACTGGAATGGAGAACTTAGATGTGAAGGTGAGGAAAAGGAAGGGAAAGGCGGCAGAGGGAAGAGAGTGTGGGTGTGGTGGGCGAAAGGTGTGTGATATGTACCAAGTGAGAGCGCTGAGTGGAAGGTGCAGTCGGTAGGTGGGTGGAGAGAGAGAGGGAAGGAAGTACAGGTACAGTACCTCACCTCAGCCCAGCACAACCTGAGGTGCCCTACTACGTACACTGGGCAGCCAGCCAGCGCCAGCACACCACAGCCAGAAAGAGACCAGAGAGACTGCAGCCAGAAACAACAGCCGGGGGACCCAACTGGACGAGGCCCCGTCGAGGTGGGCCAGCAGCGAGCAGCGGGTGGCGCGAACGCTGCTGCTGTCGAGGTACCTGGCAGACGGGCTGGGCTGGATGGTGGATGCCGGGCTAGACGGACGGGACTGATCAAGGTTGCTTGCTTGCTTGCTTGCTGCTTGTCTGCTTGCTTGCTTTCTTTCTTGCCTGGGGCCACACCCTAGGGCCGGCAGCAGGGAACAGGGCTTCTGTAACCCCGTGGTGGTCGTGTCCCCTACTGGAGCAAGCTTCTCGAGATCCACTCACTGCTCAGAAGTCTGAGAGTCGACGAGTTAGTTGGGTTGCGGCCGAGCTAGCGCAGAAGGGGGCCCTTGACCAAGCCCACTCTGGCAGCACCCGTCACAGGGAGATGGCTCAAGCAGCGGTCAGTGGACGACGAGGGCACGTTGCGCGAGTTCGAGCAAGGGCCCTGGGATAGTCTGTCTAGTCTGTCGAGATGATAGGGTACGGCCGGGGACTGCGAGGTTGATCAAGACCAGGTGATGGAATGGAGATGAGACGGTCGACCGAGACCCTGCGTTGATAGCTCTAAAGATGGCGAGGCGAGAGTACTCAGGGACGATGGATGGATATCTATCTCGAGAATAGGAGCAAGAATGGAGGCTTCTGATTCAGGTCAAGGGTGGCTGCGTTTGAAGGCCGGGTCTTGTGCCTTTCCCACGGTTCAGAGGCGGTCAACCAAAGGCCGCCGTTGGTATTGACTTGGACTTGATCGGGACCTCGCATGTAGGTACGCAGCAGATGCGGCGTATGGTCAACGCGGGTGCGGGCGTGTGTGTCTCTCTCTCTGTCTGTCTATTGTATTCTACCCGTGAAGACAATTCAATACCACACTCGTACATATAGCAGCAAACGGCAACCGAGCTTCCGATGCCTCGGCGTGTATTCAGGTTTTCGACGGACTCCGGGTCTAGCATATGGGAAACGCGATCTCAGCCAGTAACTCCCGTTTGTTTGTTATGATCGAGGCTGAGACATGCGCAGCACAGCACGCAGCACACAGCTCTCGAGTCTCGTCCTGGGGACCTCGGGTACCACGTCTTGGTGCAAACTGAACCTGAACCCACCATGCAGACGGCGGGCGAGTTGACAATGTCTATCGTTTGGACCGGAGCAAACGTCAGCTCGCAACTAAAACAACGGCCCAGCAGCTAGGATGACGATGGGCCGTCTCGTCCTGCTTGCCTGCTCGACCTGCCGTCCAGAGAGGCTGAGCGCCGACACACGTTTCGTCCCCTGCCGGAAAGCCCTGGAGGCGTGCTGTAACAGAATGGGAGCCAATGCACGTCGGCGGCAAGAAGGAGACAAGCGACACACACGCACATAACTTATCGGACTGAGGGGGGCATTTTCCGCACTACCGACGCAACAGAACGGGTCAAGATGACGATGGCACCAACGTCAACATATCTGGAAGCCAACGTTTCAACCATCTACAGACCCCCCTACGGCTCAATTCGCACGAATTCAAACTTTGCTCGCACTCTGCTAACCTAGAGCACCTTTCTCGTAGAAACAAACAAAACAAACTCCAAGGTTCTGATGCTTCCGGAAGCGCGACTGCGCGAAATCAACACGGAGCACGCGTCGCCGTCAGCCACTCACAGCGGGCGAATGCTCGTCACATAAACTTGGGCAAAAGCCAAACCCCAAATCCAGACTGACCAATCCCGACGAACCCCTCCTTCTTTCTCCCTGTGCGGAGGTGTCCCCATGTCGATATCCTCGGTGGGCTCTGCAGCACCCCGTCCCCCCTTCTGCTGCAGCACAACCCGGACTCTGATATGTGCAGTACCACGCACGCCTACCCAAGCCTCTCTCCCCCTCTCTCCAGACGCGGGTATTCCAACCCAGAACAATGGGTGTGATGAAAGAGGCTGGCTGGCTGTGTGACAGATGAGACGCTCAAAGCTTGGGCCTTGGGTCAAGAGGGGGCAACTGGCAGCTCTAGCTTGGTACAGCGAGGGGCAAGTCAGAAGCCGACAAACAACCTACCTACGCAGAAACGGCAGAGAACGTCTAGGCTTGCTGACTGCGTGTTGGCTTCTACCAACCAGACCTCGAGCAGGCCAACAAGCCAGATGAGGTTGGCCAAGGCTCACATCTCTTCACGGACTATAACTTGATCCGCCCGCTCAATACCGCTGGGCTGACCAGGTCTCTCCGGTCGGGGCACATAATATGTAGGTAGAAGGAAGGATCAAGGAGTTGGTGATGGCAGACCGCATCACTCACTGCTTCAGCACCAGCTGAGCTCGATGCGATCCCATCCTGGGGTTCCTTTCGATCCTGGAGTAACTAGTCCGCTGCTGTGTCCCACTTCAACCTGGATGTCCCGGTGTGTGAATGGCAGAAGAATGAATGGATGCGACGTTCTGGCAGAGACTCTTGACGATGGGTTTACACGGCAGTGCAACGTGCGTCTCCCGCCGTCGATCTCAACCGTATCAGGCCCAGAGCTAGCTAGGGCGACTCCCCCCACGTTCCTCCTGGACATGGCCAGAGAGAGAAGAGGGCATCAGTGAGTGAGTCTCTGGTCTGGAGTGCAGCGCAGCCTTTTCTGGGCCGATATGATGCTTGTCCCGGTACGTATTCCCGGAGACAGGGGGTCATGCTGCAGCATCCATCGTACGACTTGCGACAAGGGGAGCTCTTCTCGAAAGAGAGAAATTCACAGCATTTGCTCAATTCGATCGCCATCGACCTCTTGCTCGCGGGGCGTGGGCTGAAAGAAAAGGCATGTCGTAACAATCTCGATCCAATCCAGCTACCCGTCCCCGATTGACATCACCACTGAGCGGCCGCGCGGTATTGTTTTTGTCACCGGGCTCAGATTACGTCGTTGGCAATTCCTCAAACGCGCGATCCTGAGCCCTAGAAGCTAACCCGAAGACAATGTAGCGGCCTACTTCGGGGCGGCAATGCAAGCAGGCGATGGATGGCATCAAACGGTTTTCCACTTCCCGGGCGGTCCTAGGCGCGTGCTAGGTAGGTACATAGTTTCTATTGCTTTTTTCTCCTTTTCCCCCTATTGCGGCGCCCGCCGTCGAAAAAAATGCCATCTCGGTCTTGTTTTGTTTCGCTTCGAGTTTGTTTTGTTGATGTTTACTTTCGAGTGGATATCTCTGTCCGAGTAACAGGAACTGGCGTAGCCTGTCAGAAGCCAATGGAGCGCGTTGGCCTACGTACGGAACGCCGCATGCGCATGCGCTGGCTTGCAGAACGCAAGGCGCATTCCCGACTCCTTGCTGCATCCATCGACAAGCTCTTCTTCTTCCTTCAATGGATGGCTGGGCGGGCTGGGCTGGGCTGGTGCTGTGCAGGGCCCTGGGGGGGGGCTGCCGCCGCCGCCGCGGGGAGCTAGGCTAGTAAGCTGAGCTATCGGGATCGACAGCGAGCGATTCAGCGTCACATCATATCATGGGTGCTGATTCTTCTTGGGGACTGCCTTGATTCTGCTGTTGAGGATCTTTGTGTATGGCATCGCTTTCCTCGATGCACCTGGGCTGCGGTCTAGACCTTTTGACTCCGCACTGAGAATCCTTGGCTCTTCCTGCCAGACTGCTGCAGAACCGACGATCTCGACACAAGAAGAAAACGGAGTGGGCGTCTTCAAAAGGACCGAGCTCACAGCTAAGAGGCTCAGAGCCCCCTGTCCTGGTCAACTGTCATCCGGACTCCGGGTAGACTGAGACATACAGAACGGTCCACGCAGGTACCTGTCTACCTACCTTCAGCACCAGCCTCGCTCACCAAGGGGAAAATGCCAGCCGGGCCTCTCCGCGGGTGACATTGCCGGCGCTTGTTTTGTCGGATTCAGCGTCCCTGGGCGTTGAGGATCCCCTGGCAGCCGAGAGCACAACGGCGAGGCCATTCCCGAAGAAGGTTGGGAGCGCCCCTGAGTGAGGTACTGTACCTATGGTCCCTGAACGGCCTCTGCCAATCTGTCATCTGCTGTTCTGACAAGGAGGCCAGCCGGTCAACCCAACAGGCAGGCACTCGTCGTGGCAGTCCCGAGGACGACCAAGTGTCAAGATCCATGGGACGGACCAGTCAGGTTCGTTCGTGGCGGCCCAAGTGATACCGCGCCAACTCGGGCTTGGTGTTTTCTCCTTGTTCAAAACAACAACAACAAATGACAACAAGCTGCCCCATACGTTGCGGCTCGACCTGGAAAGGCGTCTCGAGCCTGCAACGTCCAGTTCATGCGAGAATGGAAGGAAATGTCTCCGAGGGCCTTCGCCTCAAGGTCGCATCGAGACGCAAGACATGAGACGCAGGGCATGAGACTGCAGAGTACGGCGCTTAATCGTGCGTGATCGGCCACATCCGCAGCGGCCATCCTCCTTCTCATAGCTTCGCCCACGTGCCGCGTCCCGTTCTGGAGGCCATCTTGACCGTCGGCGACCCAAGTAGAAACGTCAGGCACATTCCGCCACCCGCGCTTAAACCCATGCCTTGGGAAGGTGATATGGCCGCTTCAGTGGCCTGTGATTTCTGCCTTGTCGGTAATCAATCTCGTGGTTGGCAGCACATGCCGGACCTGGCGTTGAGCCGCTCCGAGTAAGACGGCGCCGCCGTGGGGCATCGGCCACGGACCCAGGACCCCGCCCTGCCCTTACATGGAGAGTTCCTTCCATTGCGGCTCCACGAACGTGACCCGGTTTTCAACCTCATACAACCTTCTCCAAAGCTCAACAGAACAACACCCGATACGCTTCATGAATCCCCCCTGTGAGATATGCTATATGCTCTCTCTTGGCTTTGAAACGCTCCATACACCTCCCTACTCTGCTGTCCACCAAGACTGGTGACTTATGCTCAACCATGTCCACAGCAGCTCCTGACATCATCACCCTCGACAACCTGTCGCAAACCCTTACGCCATGGAACCCTGAAGGCGAGAGTCAGCTATATGCCATCGTCGACATGGGAAGGCATGTCTTCTTCTGTGCTTTCGGAGCATGAGTACCTGGCCTAACACCTCTTCTAGCAATGGCATTCGATTTTCCATCACGTCTCTTGCCCCTCCCTTCACTCGGCTACTCCGTCCCATCTACTCAACCAGGGCTTCCATCTCTCTCTTTGACGCACTCACCACTACCTCAAAGGGCCTTGTCTTTCCTCCCGAGACTATCACTGCTGTCGCAAGTACACTGGCGCGATTCCAAGATGTCGCAGTGCAGTATGGAGTCCCAGCTAGGCACATCACCATCCTCGCCACCGAGGCCATGCGCCGGGCTGACAATGCCGCCGACATGCTCGAGGCCATTGCCTCAAAGACGGGGGGTCTTATAGTGAGCATCCTCGAACCCGCCGTCGAGACCCTCTTCGGTGCCATCATGGGTTCGCGGAGCGGTCTTGCAAGTGTCGACGGTGGCGCCCTATTCCTGGACCTGGGAGGCGGCAGCGTGCAGATGACATGGGTCGACACCAGCAAAGCCAATTACGAGATCGATGCCGCCCGAGCTGGTGTGAGCCTGCCCTTTGGAGCTGCCAGATTGATCCGCGTCCTGCACGAGCAGCCGGCCGACGTCCAAGCTACCGAGATCTCCAAGCTCCAGGCCGGCATGCAACAAGCATATGCGAACCTCTGCTCCCGCTTCCCCGCTCTCGACGCCATCCGGGCTGCCCGCATGCAGGGCCGCGATGCCCGCGTCAATGTCTTCATGTGCGGCGGGGGTTTCCGAGGCTATGGTAGCATGCTCATGCACAACGACGCGGTGAAGCCGTATCCCATCTCGTCCACCAACGGCTACACTGCTCCAGGCTCGCTCTTTTCTCAGGTCCGGAGGATGCGTCAAATCAACGAAGAATACGAAGGTCGCATCTTTGGGCTGTCGCGTCGTCGCCGTCAACAGTTTCCCGCCATCGCTACCGTGATCGAGGCGTTCCTGGCTACTGTGCCTAATGTCGGCAATGTGACATTCTGTGGAGGATCCAACCGCCAGGGCGCGTTGATGATGAAGCTTCCCCTTGAGATTCGCGAGAGTGACCCTCTCAACGTTCTTGCCGCCGTCACAGCTGAGGAGAAGCCCATATTTGATGCCGTCCTGGATGTCTTGACGAACGCCTTCCCCAAGGAGGTGGACTTTTCTACAGTGCCGACCATCCTGACCACTAGCCTAGGTGCCTTGTTCGTACGCGAGATATGGGCTCGTCAGGGGTATGACGCAGACAACAACACCTCGTTTGCACTACATAATGCTATTACCCGAGACGCTGATGCCCCTGGTCTCTCGCACGTCACCCGGGCTCTTCTCGCACTGTCGACCTCAGCCCGATGGGGAGGCAATCTGGGACCCCCAGAAGCACAGCTCCAGCAGAGTCTTTCTGATCTCCTCGAGAACCGACATAGAGATGCCCCCTTCTGGGCTTCATACACCGGCGCCGTGGCTGGTCTCATTGCCATGGCTCTACCTGTGCCCCCAAGGTCCACAGACGAGGTCAAGAAAGCCATCAGGTCAGTGACACCATCGGCCTCTTCCAAATTACAAGATTATCTAACGGTCACACAGCATCGAATCGCACCTCAAGAAAGCCGAGGACAAGAAGGACAGAATCATGTTAACGATCGGAGTTGCCTCCGCCAACACAGAGGGTGTCAGTTTAGAAGATCTCGCCGACAGAGTCGAGGGAGCCGCCAAAAAGAACGGGGGGAAGAAGCCAAGGTTCAAGATAACCGCCCAAGTGAGCTTGCAGTCATAACACACGTTTTCTCATCAAAAAAAGAAAGAGAGCAAGCCCAATACATGATTTCGACCCATTGAACACACACAAACGCAGCGAGCGTCATTACATTCGTTACCGTTAAGGACAGCCATGTTTTTTTCTTTCTCTTTCTTTTCTTTTCGTTTTCCCTTTCATTCCCTTTCATTCCCTTTCATTCCCTTTCATGTTCGTCATGTTCGTTATCGTCATTTCGTTTCGTCTCCCAGTAATGACTGGACGTGGTGATGCAACACTAGCCATCATCACATGAACTACTCTTGCTCTTGCCGGAAGGCCTGGGACGTCTCTTGGTGGAGATCTTCTTAAGCTCATGGTTGACCACCAAGAGGCTCAGCCTGTCATCAATCTTGTGTGACGATCTCTGAATCCCCTCATCTGGACATGGTCAGCGTCATGTTGGAGGATTAGCCTCAATGCATGCACTTACAGAATCCCTTCCTCGCATCCATCATATCTCTGGAGAACCCGTGGATCTTGGCGACGCGGCTCGCCCCAGTGGAGTGGGCCGATTCCTTGAGCCAGTCCATAGGCATCTCCAGCCTCTTTGGAGTCTTGAATTGGCAGTGATAGAAAATGGCTATCAAGGGGAAGAAGACGTTGTATAGGGTGTCATAGGGCATGGCTGTTCAGGTCTGTCAGCAGCGGACTTGAACTCCAAGCTGGAGTGCCTTACCGACGGTGGGATCCCTTGTAGCGCTCGGGTTACGCAAGAAGAAGTTATCATGCGCAATCACCAACTCCCTATACATGAGCAGGAGCTGCCACAGGCTAGCCCAGACGGCCATTCTCTCGCGGGGCTTCAGGGGCTCCTGCTGGGCCAAGCACTCCTCGAGAAGCTTAAGGATATCGTGCTCATGGGACACGAGTGCCTTCCATGCGATGCGCCTCAGCTCGGCTTGGACGGTAAACGGAACATGGGAGAACTTGTTGGATGAGCTGCAGCAGGTGAAGGGAGGAGCCTTCCAGATCCTGAAGAAGCAGTTCATGGTGTGGACCTTGGACACGAGGTTATGCTGCGACACAGTCAGCTTAATCCTGAAAGATAACAATATCTAGGGGCTTACCTTGGGGAGATCGTAACCCCCCTCCGAGTAGGAGAGCAAAAAGTTTTGCACGGCATGCTCGAACTGGGTGCTGCGCTCACGCTTGATCTGAGCCTCGACCCATCGCTGAAGTTCGGCATAGCTGGGGAATCTATCGCGCTCAAAAGCGGCATTCCTGGGGTTCTCATCAAGACCGTTCTGAGAATGGTATGCCTGGACCGATGCGCGGAGGTAGGGAGCGTCGGGCTCGCGGGTGAAGAAAATGAGGATATCCCTGGGCTTGGCCGTGGGAAAGCGAGGGTCGTCGACGCAGCGCTGCTCCTCGGCGGGGTTGGGGGACCAGACGTCTGATGTGATGTGTCTTAGCATCATGTCTCACATTCAGATTGGGGGAGCCAGGGGGTTGCTCGACATACCGGCGACATGACGAATCACGGGCGGAGCCACGGCAGGGGTCCTACGGGTACAGACCAGGTGCGAGTGGTCTGGGAACGCCTTGCGGCAGTGAGGACAGACGCCACAATCTTGACACTAGGGATTGGCTCAGTTTCGGATATATAGAGAGAGAGAGAGAGAGAGACGAGAGGAGAGAGAGGCTGGTGGGCGGGCTTTCTTACGCGGGTCTTGGAGATGCGGCACGGCAGACAGGCCCCACTCTTCCGGACGTCGGCCGTCTGGTCGGGATCAGAGAGCTGCCTCGACCTCTTGTCCAGGCTACTACTGCCAGATCTCTGCCTCTTGACACCGGATGTCTGGGGGGGCGGCAGACCCCGGCGAGACGACGCCGCCGCTGCCTCGTGGACCTGGAGGCGAGGTGGGTAGCCCCGGGGGGTGTGCTTGCTGGGCATGGCCTGGGGGTAGGTCCATTTATCATCCTGGGCCTGGAACTCCTCGAGGCTGACCTGGGGGCGTCTCCGGTGGGCTTCCTCGACGGCGGCGTCGAGGAAGACGGAGCCCGAGTGGTCAGAGGGCGAGGTGCTCCCGCCGCGGATGAGCTCCGGAGGGGTCTGGCCCATGGACTCGGAGCTGGTCCTCTCGCCATGGTCGGGACTGAGACCGGGAGTCATGGTCAGGTACCCAGACCCGTCCCGGTCGAGAGAGAGGTGGTCAAGGAAGGGTTGGATCTCAGTGATGAGCGAGGGGAGGTCCCTGTGGCTGTTGCGGCCAAGGCAGGGGAGCGAGGAGGTGCAAGGGGACGAGGAAGAGGAGGAGGAGGCTTGGTCCGAGGAGGGCCGGGTGGAATCACAGTAGAGCTCCCAGTCAAAGACGGACCTGAAGAGCTCGTCATAGTCCGGGCCCGGAGAGGTGGGAACACGCGGGTTTTCTTGACCCGTCTGGGAAAAGTCCCTGGCAACAGCCCTTTTATCCATGCTCGAAGTTTCCTCCCGATGTAAGTCAGGTCACGGGGCGGAAGGGGAGGGGAG